>PVLA01005447.1:0-128201 GCA_004027455.1 Hydrochoerus hydrochaeris | reverse complement strand
AATTGGAATTAACTTGCTGGGATTCCAATGATGTCTCCATGGGATTACAAATATAATCTTTTGGATTGTGAGGAAAACTAGAAGAGGACTAAAATACTTAGATGTCTGAACTCATTATTCGGGTTTCCAGTAGTACTCCACTTGGATTCCATGTAGCAAAGAACCAGTGCATGTGTGTGGAGGCGGCCCCTCCTGCTCTTCCCACAGCAGCTCTGGGGAAACTCCATTCCTGGGTTCGTGTTGGTCTTGGCCTTCCTGACACGTAGTTACTACTGCAGAAAAGTCTTAATAACTTCATTTCTTATAAACATAAGTAACTTCCCACACTTATGCAGAGGACTAAAAGTGAATCTGGTGTTAAAGTTGTCTGAACCGTTCTGCGGTGACTGTGTTTTGTATTACTGTGGAGATTTGATGACAGTGTAATTAATTACAATTTAGAGAGTGTTCTACAGCACTTCTTAATTTCTACACTCCTCTCCCTTTCTCTGCTTTGGGGTTTTCTTTCAGTGAGCAACTTTTCCATCCTCCTGCTGTGCTCCTTTTTGGTAGAATGCAGAAGTATTAGATTGAATGGGAAAGCGCTTGGTGCCTATGGGCAGGGGGGTGGGGGTGAGGGTGGGGGGGTGGGGGGGTGGTCACAAGTTGAAAAGCCTCCTGTTTTGAGTTTGAATGAGGTCATGTCTGTCTGTGACAATGGAGGTTTCCTTCTTCACCTTTATTTGCTGCAGTTTAAATTGATAACGTCCCTTCCCAATAAAAATTCACTTACACCTGTGGTGTTCACTTTAATGTGTAATAGAAGAAGCACATTGCTGCCAGGATCCAAGCACTGTCCTTCCCTAATATACTAGGAAGGGGAAATAAGATAAAGCACATGAGCCCAGGTCTAAAACCTTAGTACTTTTTCTTGCAGATGTGTGCACTTGTGAGAGGGTGACCCAGTTTGTCTGGTGCTTGTTCCTTAGAGAGTTGCCCGTGACTGCGTGTTGCTAATCACTGATTATAGTCCCCAAAAAAGCCTGGTGAAGATGTTACATCCTGTGTAAGAGCAGAGAAGTGTATAGTTACATTTTATAAAAACAAAAAATAAAAATAAAAAAGGGATGTTTGTATATTAGTCAACTGCATTGTTGTGACAGAATAACTGAGATGACTTAAAAGAAGGAAAGCTCGTCTTGGCTCCCATTTTCAGAGGTTTTGGTTCATGGTGTCCTGGCTAGGTTGCTCTTAGCCCTTTGGGGAGGCCAAATAACAAGGTAGAAACAGGAAAAGGAGTAAAGCCGTTCACCTCGTGGCCCGTAGAATGGAGAGAAGGAGGAAGGAAGGGAGGGAGGAAAGAGAGAGGAGAAGAAGAAAGAGGAAGAGTAGGAGGGAGGGGAAGAGAGGAAGAAACAAGGGCAGAGAAAAAGGGCCAGGACCTCAAAGTACCCTTCCTGGGCATGCACTCAGTGATACCTTCTCCCACTAAGCCCACCCCAGCTACCACCACAGCCTAGTGACGCATGAGGCTTCGGGGGGTACTTCAGATCCAAACTCTAACAAAGGGGTAGGTAAAAGGAATTAAAATGCATTTATGAGTCAGATACACTGAGGAGGAAAAGCAAATTCAAAGCGTTTCTTCATTGTGGATTTCTCTGCTGTGCTGATCTATATTATATCATAACTTTCCCAAAGAGACATACATAGGCAGTATTTTTTGTCAATATATGGGAATTCCTCTGCTTTTTAATAGCAGTATGAGAGAGAAAGGAAAGAAGGGAAAAGTAAAAAAAAAAAAAAGTGAGAAAAGAAGGAAAAAAATGGAGAAGGGAGGAGGGGTTGAAGGGAGGGTAGTAGAGAAATGGGAAAAAATAATCAAGTTATATCATATACAAGTACAAATTCTCTGTGATGAATGTGATCATTATGTATATCTAAAATGTACCAACAAAATCTGATTGAAGAAAAAAATGCAAACAGCCTATCTGTTAGAATGAGTGCATCTCTCAGCAGTTTGGAAACACTGTATAGGATAAGATTATTGCTGCTATTGTGATTGCCCTCTAGACGGCTCAAGGCCAGCCCAACCTTGAAAGGAGAAAACCGGATTCAGGCATGTAATGCGCACCAAATGCCTAGCTTGATTAATGTGTTGGGCTTACTAACTCTTCTGCTGTCTGACCCAGCTATCCTTTTCATTGCTAAGTTCTATCACATCTGCTTTGATTTAAACTGGAGCTACCAGGGAACAGAGAGATGTGAGGAGCACACCCTGTATTGTCTCCTGACTGATTCCACTACTGGCAGAAAGAAGCCAGGACCTGCATCATTAGTACTAATCCAGAAAGACTGGTCTCAGAGCTCTGTGTCTGTGCCAGGACCAGTCAATAACTCCTAACCCTGCAGCATGTGGGAAAAGGACTTGCTGGGGATAGAAAAGCTAACTTTTTCTTTTTTTACTGCTAAGGTGGTCAGAATTTTTTTTTCTGTCTTTTTTGGACAGGATCTCACAATGCAGGGCAGGTTGGCCTTGAGTTCACTTTGTAGCCCAGGCTGGTCTTGAACTCATAACAATCCTCCTGCCTCAGCCCCTGAGTATTGGGATTACAGGCATGTGCCACCACACCCAGCTAGGTGGTCAGAATTCAAATTTTTTTTTAAAACTTGCGTTTTAAACTTAAAAAGTAAACAATATACATTGTAAAATTCAAACAATGCAAATATTTTTAAAGTTAAAAAGGCAAGTCCCAGTCAGGCATAGTGGTATATACTTGTAATACCAGCAATAGGGAGGATGAGAAGGATTATCACAGGTCTGAGACCAGCCTGAATTACATAGTAAGACCTTGTCTCCAAAGAAAATTAACTAAACAAACAAACAAACAAATGAAAAAAATCTGGATGAATAGATTTTTTTTTTTTTTTTTTTTTTTTGGTACTGGGGATCGAACTCACAACCTTGCGCTTGCCAGGCAGGCGCTTAAGCCACTGAGCTAAATCCCCAGCCCGTGGATGAATAAATTTTTAAAAATAGATTAAAAGACATTTAAGAAAGAGTTAGATGTACTGTCAGTTTTCTATTTCACTGAACTGTCTTATTTCTCTCGACAGCCTTCCATGTCACTGCATAGATGTGAACTATATATTTCTTATTTTTAAAGTCTAGTTTATCAAGGGAAAATGTATATACAACTAAATTCACTGTTTTTAGAAGTACAATTTGATGAGTTTTGATAAAGTACATAATCACTCCAATCCAAGATAAGGAACACTACCTTCACATCAAAAATTATTGGGGTGGGGGAGAGAGGGAAAGAGGGGCTCCAGTCAGCACTGTCCTCATATCCCTAACCCCTAATAAGCATATCTGGTTTTTTGTCCCTAGTTTCCAGAATGCTATATGTGTTAGTCAGCTTTCCACTCCTGTGACAAAATACCTGAAATAAGCAATTTAAAAGGAGGATGTCTCAGTGATTTTTTTTTTCTCATTGCTGAGACCATTTACCTGACTCAAAAGTTTAATATAAGGAAGAAAAGTTTATTTAGTTCACCATTTGTAGAGGTTTCAGTCCACCTGGCTTCAAAACAGAGTGGCAATCCAGAGGGAAATCGTAGAGGAGAAACTGGCAGTGGCAGCAGCAGAGGCAGAAGCAGCAAGAAAACAAAGCCACCTTCATATTTTATCCAGGCTACCTGCCCTCTGGGTGGTGCCTCCCACACCTAGGGTGGCACACCCTTAATCCCAGCATCACACCCTAGATCCAGCCATCTCAGAAGAGCCCCACATATCAGTGCAGAAGTGTTTGAGGGGACATCTAGATACAAGCCATAGCATTCTGTCCCTGGCCCCTCAAAGACTCCTGCACATGTCTTTATGCAAAGGTCTTGTATTCCATCTCTAATATTTGCCAGTCCTAGCAGTTTCAGCATTGCTAAAAAGGCCAAGTCCAAATTCTCCTCTGAGATTTAAGGCAAACTCCTAGCTGCAAGCCCCTGTATAAATGAAAAGAAAGCTAAACACTTCTAACATTCAATGGAACAAAATAAACATTCCCATTCCAAATGGAATAGAAAGAAATGAAACCAAATTGAGTCCAAAATTGAGCAGGACACACATTACGCCCTGTAGCTCCATGCCCAGCATCTAAGGAATAGGTGGCAAGACATGAACTCTAAAGGTCTTCAGTGGCTCTGCTCCTATAGCACTGCAGGTGGTTGCAGCTCTCAGGCATTCTCTCCTTTCAGCTTTGCTCACTGATTGCAGCTTTCCTCAGACAATCCACGTTTCTGGCTTCCCTAACTTTCTGGACTCCTCACTGCACCTTCAGCTTTGCGCTTACAGCTTCACACACTGAGGGAGCACACTGCCTAGCTTCCCAGGCCTTCTTCTGAAATCTGGGTAGAAGCCTGCTTGACACCACAACTCTTGCATTCTGCATACACCTAAAATCAGCACCATATGGATGACATCAGGGTCTGCTGACATCTGCATCAATAGCCAGGCCTCCTCTCTTGGCTGTAGGGATCCAGTGCCTGGATTGCTGAGCACTAGGAACCAAATCCTAGGCCACCATCATTCTCAGTGTGGTGCTCTGGGGCATTCTTTTCAAAGAAGAGTCTTTTACCTTTGCAAATTTGAGGCTGCAAAGGCTAGAGTCCCGCTGATTCTTGCAATGTCTTTAGGCCATTTTTTTTATTGTCCCATTCCTTCTCAGCAACCAGGTTCACCTCTTGTCCATCTCTGCAGTTTGCAAGTTTACCAGAGGTTCCTTTCTGGCCAAAGTCACAACATTTTAAATCATTCTGCTGAACTGCTTGCTCTTAATTTTCAACATAGATCTTTCTAAAAGGCCCCAGTAGCAGCTGGGCCACTGCCTCAACATTATTGCCTTAAAATTTCTTCTGCCAGATTAATTAGTCCACCACACTTAGTCTCGGGCAAAGTCTCTGGACATGAAATGCAGGCAAATTTTCTGGCAAAGCATAACACACATGGTTTGGAGTCCAACAACCAGTGCAATCCTTCTCAACAGAAATTTCCTGAGCCTGTTATTTACCAGCAGCATTTCTATCAGCATTTTGGTCTTCGGAGCTCTGGCCAGAATCTCCCATCAAGTTCAATTCTCCCACATATTTCAAATCTTTCCAAACTCTTCCTACAAGCCAATTCCAAATACTTGTGAACCTCATCAATGGCCCTTCTCCTGGTACCAAAATCTGTCTCAGTCAGTGCTTACTTGAGGAGCAGAATTAATGCAAGATATAAAAATATGTAAGAATTTACAAGATTGGCTTACAGTGGCCACCTACATGGTCAGGTATGGAAGAGTCCAAAAGGTTTGTCTGTGCATCTGAGATTTGAAAGATCCAGTAGAAGGCCTGGAGCTCACTATAGTGTCCCATGTGAGTCTGTATCAGGAGGCTGAATGGTCTGTACTGGAAGCCAGGAGACAATATCCAAAGTGAAATGAAGACTGGAGCAAACCTTCCTTCTTTATTTCCCTGTCATACCATGTAGGTGGTTGCTGTCACTCACACCAGTAAATCCCAGCAAGTCTTCCATAAAGCTCCTCAGCCAGACCCAGAACTGTGCTGATCTAATTTAGCTGGGTGTTTCTTACTCAAGTTGACACAATCAATTAAGTATCACAGAGGAAAAGATGTAATCTGGCTCATTTTTTTTAGCCCACGGTCAGCTGGTTCCATTGTTTTGGGCCTATGGTGAGGCAGAGCATCACAGTGGAGAGCGGGTGGCAGAGCAAATCAGCTCACATCAGAGCAACCAGAAAGAAGAAAGAGGGACAAAGAGAGGGAGATGAACCAGGGACAAAATATATCATGGAAGGGCATGTCTCCAGGGAACTCACTTCCTTCTACCAGCACTCCCATTCCTTAATGATTCCACCAGCTTCCACAAATACTATCAGCAGGACTAAGCCTGTAACCCATGAACCTTTGAGGGACACTTAAATTCCAAACTATATGATCATATAAATGACAATTCACAGTTTATAACCAATTGTTCTGGAAACTTTCATTCAGCATAATGCACTTGAAATTTTTCCATGTCATTCATCTCAGTAATACATTTTTATTGCCAAGTTATTTGCATTGTATGCATATATACAACTTGTTTAAGCATTCACAGTTAATGGCTATCTGAGTTGTTTTTGGTTTTAGCAATTACAAATAATGTAACTATTAACATGTACCTGTTGTCGTGTAGATGAATGCTTCATTTTACTTGGATAAATACCACAGAGTAGAATTGTCAGGTTGTATCATAAGTATATATTTAACTCTATAAGAAAGTGCTGAATAATTTTTCAAGTGGTTACTCCATTTTACCTTCTCTTGGCAATGTATGGAGGTTTCAGTTGCTCCTCAATGCTTGGTACTTTCACTCTTAATTTTGGCTATTCTCATAGTTGTATCGTGGTATTTCATTGTGGTTTTAATTTACATTTCTCTGATGACTAGTGATGTGCGCATCTTTTCAAGTGCTTGTCATTTATGTATCTTCCTTGGTGAAGTATCTATTTCCATCTTTTATCCATTTTTCTAAAAAAAACTGGACTGTTTTTCTTTTTTTATTTTGATGGGAATAAAACAATAAAATGAAGCAAAGCAAAACAGTGAGAACAAAATTGGATTTGAAAAACAAAACAGAAGGAAATCCCCCATAGTTGCTATATTGCATGTTATTATCCTCTAAACATATGCTCAGACTACCAGCTTTAGGCCTGCAAAGTCAATCAAACAATACAAGCATTAAGTTGTTTTTGCATCTCAGTTGCTCTCATCCCAGCCTGTGTTTCTCCAGACCGGCCAGTTGCCTGCTGAGGTGAGGGGCTCTTCTTGTCTCCCACAGGAGGGTGAGTGCTGGCTTCTTGGTTCTCTTCCTGGCCCACCTAGCTGCCACTGGCTCAAGGGAGGGGCAGGTTCTATTTTTCTTCTTATTATTGAGTTGTAAAAGGCATTTTATAGTATAGGTACAAGTCTTCAATCAGATGTATTTTGCAAATATTTTTCCTAGATTTTGGGTTGGATTTTCAATTTAACATTATGTTTTAAAGAGAAAAAGTTTTAAAATTTTTATGAAGTCTAATTTAACATTTTTTTAAAAGATTCATACTTTTAGTAGCCCATAAAGACATCTTAGCATACAACAAGTTCAGTAAGATTTTCTCCTGATTTTGTGTAGAAGTTTAATAGTTTAAGCTCTTACATTAGCTTTCACTTTGAGCTACTTTTATATATGGGACAAAGTAAAGGCTAAGCTTCATTTCTGTTTGTGTTTATCTCTGGAAGTTCAGTTTTTGCAGATTATTTGTTGCAAAGGCTGTCTTATTTTTATGACATAGTATTTCATTGACTGAATTTCCCAAGAATTATTCCACCAATGTTATGTTTATGAACAGTTAGGTTATTTCCAGGCAGAGGTAGTAATGTATACCCTGGCACATAAGCCACTGAACAGTAAATGACTATTCCCATTGCATTTCTGGGAAAATGGAATATACATTTTAACTTTAATAGACCCAAGGAATTTTTCTCCAGAACGCACTTCCACTAAGAGGTCTGAAGGGGAAAGCTCTGACATTGATTGGCTTATTGGTGTGAGCCTTTCTCAAACATCACATAATTTCCTCCTGGACAAATCTAATAGCCTGTATTATTAGATTCTGAAAGAGTCAGAGCTCTTCCAGGAGGTTTGAAGAAAGATGATAATTACTGCCTTGATCAGTTAGGGTAACCTCATAAGAAATAAGACTCATAAAACACAGGAGGAAATGGAAATTTACTAAGAATTATTTAATAAATATTGGGGTCTTATAAAACCTCAATTGTGAGGCCTCCCCAGAGAGGAGAAGCTCCTGTAGCAACCTTGCATCAGCAGTGGTTTGCTCTCCAGGGGCCTGAGTGTGCACATTTTGCCTCCCTGTAACTGGGCCCCAACCCTCTGCCCCTCCCCTATAAGCCCGCTGTGAGGGCTGTTGCATCAAGCGTCAGCGGGAGCGAGGCCTTTCCTCACACCAGACCCCGGCTCAGGCTAGCAGTGTGCATGGTGTACGTGCAAAGGCCAGGAAAATGCAAATTGTACAGGGTGGCTGGAGCAACATTAAACTTACACACTTTTTCTACTGTTGTTTCTTTTTCATCCTACCCAGTGATCTGATTCCATCAAAATTAACTGACACCACTGAGGATTTGTTAGATGGCCAAAACTGTTCTGGGGTCCTTGAGAGCACCCAGGGCTGTGTACATTCCCTCATCTTCAGCAATATTAACACAGGCTAAATAGCAACACAAGGAGGTTTGGGGGGGCGTTGTTTGATCATTTGAGACATAGTTTCTCCATGTAGTCCAGACTGACCTTGAGCTCCCTGTGTAGCCTAGGCTGGCCTTGAACTTGTAGCAATCCTCCTCCCTCAGCCTCCCAAGTGCTTAGCTTACAGGTGTGCACCACCACACCTGGCTCAAGGAGGTTTAAAAGTTCAAAAACAGAACTGTAAGATGTCATGGGTGGAACCTGTTGACTGATTTGAGCCAAGTACACAGTCAGTGGTAAATTCTGCTGAGAAAAGGAAAAACTCATGCAGGATTTGTGGAGGGGGAATCTGAGCTGGATGCTGAAAATTGGGGTACAGACAGCAAAGTACACAAGAATTACCTTTCTCTCAGGTAGACTGTATCTTCATCAGGCCAGCAAAACCCACTGATGGGGCTGTTGGTTCCAAGAACCTGAAACTATCCTGATTGGGTCTGGCTGATAATCTTAGCTCCTTCTGCTAAATATTTTGGGAGCAGTGAATAGGGCACACCACCTTTAAGCTGTCTCATCTATTTTTAATGTGCCCTCAGTATATTCTTGATGCTTTTTAAAAAAACCAACTCTGTATTAGTTGTCTAGTACTGCATAGCAAATCACCTTAACACTTAATGGTTTCTTACAGCAGTCATTTTATCTCTTTATGATTCTTCAATCTGTACCCTGAGACATTCTTCATCTGGTTTCTGCTGGGGTCACTTTTGTGGCTGCCATTATCTGGAGGGCTGAAAAGGTCCCAAACGGTCTCACTCAGCACGTTAGAACAGAACAGCGGAGGTCAGAATAGTGCGAGGCTGGTGGCATCCCTCTTTGTGTGGCCTCTTCAGTAGTCTAAATTTTGTTTCATGTGGCAGCTGGTTTCCAAGAAAAAGCAAGAGCAAAAGCTTCCAGGCCTTTTAAGTTCTGGGGCCAGAAATGACATGCCATCCTTTCAGCCACATAAGGCCTGCCAGATTCGAGGATGTGGGAATCAACTCCACTTTCTGCTGGGAAGAGAGGCATCACCCATGGGGATAGGAGGGGTTTTTGTGGCCATTTTTGCATCCGATCTACCGTAGTTCCTTCCACTTCATTGTGCTATCTCCAGTTCCAAGTTCTAATCCATGTATGAGTCATCCCGTGTTACCTCATTTAACCTTTCCCTAAACCTGTCTCTGCTTTTGTTGTTGTTGTTGTTGTTAATAAGAAAATTGAGGCCTAGAGAGGTTAAGGAATATGTCCGCCGCCACTCAGGGCTGACTGAGTTAAGCCCAACTCTGGCGCCAGAGCGTTAGAGTATGAATGTGTACCCTGCCTAAGCCAGCACCAACCTCCCCAGCGAGAACATCACTGCTCTTTTCTCAAGATCGCCCACGTCAGGGCCCAACAACTACCAAACTATTTCTGAATTAACTCTTATGATGCATTAGGAATATGTTATGTAAGTTAAAGCAGACTGAACAACTCTGTGGACTATTAGTTTAGTAATGAACAGATCTCTAACATCCCCTTTATAGACTCAATAATTTTTATTTGAAGAATTTTGTCTAGTCAAAGCTCAGGTTAGTGATGCTATAGTTTAATAATTATTCATTTTTCTATCCATTTATGGTTTTCATTTATATTTGCTTTGCATAGGCTTAAAGTTTACAGCTTCTGGCCAGGTGGGTAATCCCAACTACTCAGGTGTCTGAGGCAGGAGGACCACAAGTTTGAGGCCAGCCTGGGCAATTTAGCAAGATCTTGTCTCAGAGTAAAAACTAATAAAGGGCTAGGGGTGTAGCTCACTGGTTGGGTGCCCCTTGGTTCAATCCCCAATAACACACACACACACACACACACACACACACACCTTCTAAATAGAGCAGATTTTTCCATAAGGAAAATTGTTTGGAAATATACATTTCCCTTCTTTCATTGGACAATGAAAGAAAAAAAATCTAAGGTCAACTTTACATATGTCACCCAGCAGGCAAAACTGCCACGGGCAGAGGGGTTCGGCTCCACAGAGTTCTGTTTGATTCGGGAGAGTCAGTTCTGTGCCCCAGTGGGACACTTCAGCTCTGGACAGGTAGAGGACAGCAGGTGATCAGTTAGTTTAGCAGTTCCATCTGCTTTTGAGGACAGCTAGTGCACACGTGCGTCTTGGCTGCTTTTCTGTTGCTGCTTCAACAGCCACTTACCTCAGTATCCAGAAAAGAAAATTCTGACCTCTTAATTTTAATGTGGGCATTTGATCCAGTGCTTCTGATAAATATAACTCTGTGTAGTACGAAGGAGGTTTAATGGGAAATGGTTGGCATTCTTTCTGGGCAAAGGCATGAGAGAGGGAGGGAGGACGGGAGAGGGAGAGAGAGAGAGAACACAGACAGCTTCGGAGACAGAGCAGAGACAGCGAGGCTCCGCAGCAGCCTTGCCTCCCGGCCTTGACACTTGCCAGATCTGGCCAGCATGGTTGTCCTGAATCCAATGACTCTGGGAATCTATCTTCAGCTTTTCTTCCGCTCTGTTTTGTCTCAGCCGACTTTTATCAACAGCGTCCTCCCAATCTCAGCAGGTAAGTGATGGTAACAGCTCTCTTCTCAGCTGTCTGTCAGGGGAAAGCAGGGGAAGGAGGGTGTGTGTGTGTGTGTGTGTGTGTGTGTGTGTGTGTGTTACTGGGGATTGAAAGGGAGGTTGTTTTAAAGCGTCCTGATATTTTAGGTGTTCTATTCTTGGTGGAGGGAGACTGGGAGAGTGAGACCACCCTAACCACTTCCTGTCGCCTGAGCTTGTCTCAGAAGCCCCCTTTTGTCCTTGTTCAAATGGCTCCTACTCTAGTCTCTAAAGTATTGTTGCTACTTTCTCTCTCTTCTCCGCATTTGCTGCATGATTTCATTTTGGTCAGAAATTTGGAGGAAATGAAAAGAGAGAGAGAATTTCAAGTGAAAGAGAAGTGCGTCCCAGATGTTTCTATAAATACGTCTCTGACCTCCCTGAGGTGGCCTGACCCAAGGGTGATGTTACCAAGTAAACACACTCCCACCCCAGGCCTGACCAGGACAAGCTCTTGAAGGCAAAGGGGATCTAGCTGACCGTGTTGGGGGCCACGGCCGCTCTGCCGCCTCAGGGCTGGGCTTTGTGGTTCTTGAGCCCTGTCTGCTCTCCTGTTTTGCTTTCTTCCTGAATGAGATGAGATGTCCCTTCAGCCTCAGACAAGGCATCTGCAGGTCCTGGAAGGGTGGGGAATTTCCTGGGAGAACGTTGCCCAGGGGTTGCGGAGGGATCGCATGGCCAAAGTGGGCTGTGTCTAGCATGGGGCTGGGAGACTGGGCACGGGGCGGTGTCTGCCAGCCTGACAGCCTTTTCTGAGGACATCAGACCATTACCCTTGTCCTGCCTGATCTGCAGCAGGGGAAGTATTGGGTTACTGTTGTGGCTTCTTCAAACCTTTCTGAGGAAACTCAAATGTCTTCAGAGGGTGTGAGGGAAGAGACAGACCCAGGCCTTGCGGCCTGTCCCCTCGCCCATTTCACCTCAGCTGCCCCTCTCTCCCTTTCCACCACGCCTCCCAGCCTGAATCCCCTAAGTACCTTGGCTGACCCAGAAGTTTCGCCGTCGTTGCCTGTGAATCCGGGAAGCCAGAAACATCTCTGAACGTGGTCCCTGCTGCCACCCATTCACAAAAACAGCTTGTTGGCAAGTGGTGCTGCCAATGGCGTGAGCCCCAGGGGAGTGACCAAGAGCCCAATGCAAGGCTAACTGTAACGTGTGAGGAGAGCAGGAGAGAGGAGGGGGAGGCTCTCTAGGGGATATCGGTCACAGGGTGGACGCGAAAGGTGAGTGGGGCTGTCACCGAAGTGTGTGTCCCCACATCACGGACTCAAGCTGAGAGTGTCAAGCTGCTTTGGGAACCGGATAGGTCATTATTGTTATTCCAAAGGGAAGGTTGATAGTTAATTTGATCTGCTTTAATGGTTCTTCATCTTGTTTGCTGAGGCCTTCAGACTTGGAACTAAGAAAACTCAGTCTTCTGGTTCCAGCCCTGCGTCCGGTGGGCTCTCTGACTCCCAGGAGACAGAGGGCGATGGACCATAAGCACCATATGGGCAGGCACTGGGTCTATCTTATACATTTTCTCTGTTTCCCAGTCAGAACAGTGCCTGGCACATAATAGGTGTTCCTTAATTATCTGGTGAATGAGAAGAATACAAACTTTTCTCACCCAGGTGTGGTTGCACATGCCTGTAATCCCAGTTACTCAGGAGGCTAGTGCAGGAGAATCCCAGATTTGAAGCCAGTCAGGGCAACTAAGTGATACCCTGTCTCAAAATTCAAAACATTTTTTTTTTCAAAAAAAAGCTAGAGAAGTAGCTCAGTGGTAGAGCACTGTTAGGTTCAATTCCCAATCCAAGACAATTTTTTCTCATCCTTAGATTGGAGTTCACCAGTGTTTTGTATTATTTGGTCTAGATAGAGCCGAAGTGCCCAGGGAGTTCTAAAAGCTGGAGAGAAAACAATCTCTGGTTTTCTCTGAATTTACTCTGGTGAGAGCCCAGGCTCAGTGTAAACAGTCCTTTAGGGAAGGGGTTTCACAGCCTGTGCTCCTCTGCCAAGTGCCAGAGTGAAAAGATGCCACTCATTTGGTTCAGATGGAAAGACTTGAATGCAGGAGCATTTTCAGGGGTGTGGGCCGGGTTAAGGGGACAAACTAGCAAAAGTAAGGCAGCTAGAGATTAGCAACCTCAGGAAGCCTTTACCATCCTGTGCTTGGAAGGGCAGGAGGAAGAAAAAAGGAAGATGGATCCCTGGGAGATTTGGAGCTGTGAAGGAAAAGCTACCAAGCAGGAGGTTTGGTTGCTGAGGAGTCCAAGGCTGGAGGAAATGGAGAAGAAATACCTTGAAGAAATAACCCTCCTCCTGTCCCAACTGTCTACTGACAGTGTCCCCTGTTGGCCAAACCTGACCTGACTTCAGAGGTGTGGGGCCCCTTGCTGTGGACCCTGAGGGGTCAGCCTGCGGGGCACAGGGTCCAGGGGAAGGTGAGGTGTGCTATAACCCTCTCTCATAGCCACACAACCACACGTACTTTTTGGTGAGTTGCTAAGTCTAGATTTTCCGGTATAGGAATGTGATCCTCAGACAAACAATGGGGAAAAACAAGCTGGAATCTCCAAGTTAATGCTCAGCTTAGCAAAAGTATCTATTTTCTCCTGTAGAGCCACTTGGCTTTGTCCTTTTTACTTTATCACCAAGGCTTCAAGAAAACCTAGTTCAGAAGTAAAGTTAGGCCTTGGGATGGAGCTACCTCTTCATAAAGGATAAATTTAATCCTTTTAAACCACAGGCCTGTTTTGGAGGCATCCACAGTCTGTGAGCGCACAGGAGCTGCATGGCTCAGGCAGTGGCTGTGATGGAAGAAGGGCTCTCACAGGCCTGTGGGTTACAGTCCCCTTCAAGGTGAGACCCCGCTTCCTTCTCTTCAGGGAGGATTATACTCCAGCCCCCTCCCTGAATTGGTGTGTGTTACCTGGTAGCTCCCACTGCTGGGTCCCAGAGGAGAACCAAGAAGGGAGCAGAAAACATTACAGAGGCCAGAACCCATGCTGGGAATCCAGCACAGTGGTGCGTGCTCTTAACATTCAGAAAACTATCTCAGACTTGCTCCAAGCCTACTGACTCTTACTTTGAATCCCATCTAACAGTTTTCAAGAGCAGGTGTCTTGAAGTATGGAGGATTAGGAATCGCACAGTAGATTGGGAAGGGAGGAATCGCTGTTTAAGTTGGATTCTTGGCCATAATAACAAAAGGCAGCTGATAAGATTGATTGTAGGAGAAGTGATTTTAAAAACTAGCGCTTGATTCTGAGGTTCACAAAGAAGATTATGTAGCAATTATCTGTAGATAACCATGGAAGGCCTCTCTGTCTTACAGCACACGAAGTGGTTTTCGTTAAGATGATCCTAAGTGGACCAGCGAATATGGATGTGTTCATTTTATTTTGCTGAGGCTATAAGTATAAAATATATCTTAGAATTATTTCTATTGTACATGGCAACTATTAAAAATGTCAGGAGTCCTAAATCTGATTTATAATCTTAGCCATTTACCAGGTAATAAACCACCTAACACTCTGTGGCTGAGAACCACAGTTATTTATCATTGAAGTTTGTGTTTTTGGGTCAGCTAAAGGTCAGTCAAGGAAGCCTGCGTTTGAATGGCCCTGGCTGGGCTCTTCTGGGGGTCTGTGACTAGTCTGCATCAGGGTGCGTTCATAGGGCTAACTCAGCAGTTACAGTTCACGGAGTGTGAGACCACACACCCAAGGATGCTAAGGTTTAAGGAGGGGCGGATGGGGGGGATTTAGCTCAGTGGCATAAGTGTCTGCCTGGCAAGCGCGAGGTCATGAGTTCGATCCCCTGTACCACACAAAAAAAAAGTGGGGGGAGGATCCTCTGCATGGTTCAATGTGCGTCACTCTCCCAGCATCCCTGGGATGGCTGTGGCATCACTCTCACTTTTCAGATGAGGAAACAGGTCAGAGAGGTTAAGTAACTTGCCCAGGGTCACAGCTGATATGTGAGAGAGCTGTGGAATCTGCTGGAACCCTGTTCCTGACTTACGTCGGGAGCTTTTACCAGGAGAGACCAATCTGCTTATTGTGATATTGGGTATCACAGTCCTGCAGAACACTGTCATATCCTCTGGAAACTCAGCAAATCCTTTGTGGTCCATTGCCTCCTACATTTTCCTCAGGCATTCAATATCCAAAGCTCTAGCAGAAAAGTAATTATCGCTTTATAGTGAGAGTGCATGACTTACCAATCACTCATTTATCTTTCTTTTGATGATACTTGCATTTTCATGATGGCCAAAGATATAAGCTAATTTAATATCATCTTTCTCTGAAGTCCTACCATGCTTTTGTTTTTCTATTACCATTGGTTCTATCACATTGTGTGTTATTGGATTTTAATATGTATGATAGTAAAAACAAAATTTTTATGGAAAACGAGATAATACAGCAGACATTGTTTATCTTTGGTTATATGGTTCAGAATGTCTTGGAATACTTCCATTCTCTTGAGCTGTTTATTGTACTTTATTATGTTTGACATTATTGTGTGTAAAGCTAAGCTCAACTATTTCAAAGAAAGAGACATTATGGTAGCTACTGTTAATATCCAACTGTCTTGTTGTGAAGTGCTGTGTTGCTTACATTGTTCTGTTCTGTTCTGCTTAGATCTGTCCTCTTTTGTTTTATTCTCTAAAAAAAAAAAAATATATATATATATATATAAGCTAAAGGAAGCTAAGGAATACTCTAGTGAGATGAGTTTAAACTGCTGGGTGCAGTAGAGTATTTTGGGAGCACCCAGATCCCCAGGTAATCCCACTTCAAAAACCTATTGAGGCATTGTGGGCCCACCTACCCTGGGTCCACACAGAATATGTGACTTCCTTCTTCCAATACAAGATTTCCCAGGCAGGTAGGAGTTCTCCAGGTGATGTTAGGGTCCAAGTCTCAGAGGCCGGATGGTGAGAAGACCCAAATCCAGCCCTGCAGAATGAGGTCACATGGAAGGCTGTGACTCTGTCTGAGCACTGTCATCTGTTGCTGGTGGGATGGAACCAGATTGGCCGTTTTGTGGCCTATGTGGCCTGATGTGTAGCCCCCCACTCCCCTCCCTGGAAACCAGCCAGGCTGCCACTTGGGAACCATCCATGTCCTTGGCACTAGATTATGGGCCATTTATTTGTGTCTGATGCTGATCAGCTGTTGTTTAATGTCCCATAATGTACTTGCCAGCCATCTCCTCTGATTTAGTTCACCATATTTCCTCTGGGTAATAAAATCAGAAAGAGCTCTTAAATTAGAGGACTTTCTAGGGGTCTCGGACATCTCACCTTACCCCATCCCAGGCTCTGCATAAAGCAATACCCCCTCCTTCCGCTCAGACATAGAGAGAAAAGGTATGAGAGATGTGCTTCCCGTGCAGACACCCTTTACAACTGAGCCCCCATGTCATTGCTGTCTGCTGCACCCCAACCTGCTTTCTTCAGATGCGCAGCTATATAAAAACACCACCACTGCAGACAGAGCAGAGAGCCCTCTGGCTTCAACAAGATACCCAGTAGGCTAATGTCTCGGTTTCCATTGGCAAGTTCTTGTGTTCTTCCTGTGATTGGTATCGATTCCCCACAACTCTCCTTGTACAGAGCACTTTCATAGCTACAGTTGTATTTGTTCTTCACAGCATCCCCTCCTGGGTTTGGAGGTCCTGGGTTTGAATCGTGATTCTGTTGGTGATGAGCTGTGAGGATGGTGGGGAGGGTGCTTCCCAGCCCCGAGCCCCACGCTCCCCATCTTTCAGATCGTGTCAGAGCCTTGGTTTTATGGTATTGCTGTGAGGATTCATTAATGCAGCTAACATTTAATGTGTGCCAACTGTGTGCCTGGAAGTTGGTAACAGCAGGGAGCAAACAAAAATTGCCCCCTCCTGAACACACACACAGGGAGTCTCTCTCCTTACCGTGAGATGGTGTACTTGTCCAGGCCGGCCTTTTGGAGATGCCTTTGCTTTTGCAGCCTTTACAGTATGAGGGGTGGGGACTGCTGAAGGGAGGGAATTTAAATTGTCTTACTTGCTGAATTTATAAATCAGATGATTTAGCATCTCTAAGTGTATTACTGATGTCTCTTTTATAAACAAAAGCTTAAGCCTTTTGAAAGGCCAGACAGGGTAGCAGTTCCAGTCCCACCTTCTGGTATGGTGACATTCTTCATCATACCAGAGCTTGGCTCCAGCTCTTAGAGTTACAGTTTATATCTAGATGTCCCCCTGAAGCCTCATGCACTCAGTGATACAGGGAAATGAAAACTCTCAATCTACTATATGCCCAGTATGAGTTCATGTTTTCCAAAATTGAATAATGAATTTTAGGAACAACAGAGGTTAAGAGCAGAATATATTTATTGAGAGAAAGAAAGCTTCTGTCTGAGAGAAAAAGAAGTCCCAAGTGGGTTGCCAAAGACTGTCTTTTCTAGGGACTTTTGTAGAGTAAAACCATGAGGTAAGGCAGGTCTAAGATGGGGAAAACTGGGAACTCACAAGGTGGGCATGAGGTGGGACAGAATGGTGGTCAACCAATAAGATTAATTGCTCAAGTAAAATTGACTAACTTGGGAACAAATGGGGAAGTGAGCATGAGTAATGAGTAGTGACTCTTCCTGTAGGGGGTTGGGATGGTGACTTCTGGCTTCTTCAGGGTCATAGGGAGCTATTTAGAATGTCAATCCTTAGGATGTGGATGCGTTTGTTTGATCTTTTGCCTTGAGGTCTGGCCCACAGTGGGAGGTGTCTGTCTCCTCCACAGTTTGCAAGGTATCTGGCCTTTTGTACCAGCTCCTTTGAGGGCCTAACCCTATCTGACTGCCTATAATATATCCAAGTAACTCAGTTGCCTGTAACAATAGGTGGGACTTTGGGAGGTGACTATGGCTGGATTAGTCCATTGCAGTTTCACAGCTGGGTGTGGACGGTGGGAGGTGAAGTCTGGTGGGAAGAGGTGGCCTGAAAGGATATATATATCTCTCCCTCTCCCTTGATTCCTCCCTGCTTCCTGCCTGCCACACCATGACCTCTTTCTCTTCTCTCATGTCCCTCTACCATGCCACCCTGTCTTGGAGCTAGCTAAACCTCAACAAACTGGGCTTAAACCTCAACAAACTGAGCCAAAATAAAACCTTTCCTCCCTGAATTTGTGAGTGTCAAGTACTGTATCCCAGCAAGAAATAACTAAGACACAGAATGTCCATTGCACCTTTGTGTGTGTGTGTGTGTGTGTGCATGTGTGTGTTGGTGCTAGCGATTAAACCCAGGACATTTACACTAAGCTACATGCTCAGACTTTTTTTTTATTTTTTATTTTGAGCCAGAGTCTTATTAAATGGCTAAGTTGCCCAGGCTGGGTTTAAACGTGGGAACCTCCTCCCTTGGCATCCAGACACATTCCACCACACTCAGCTCCATCTTACACATGGTCTGCTTTCCCAACTACATCTTTCTGTTAGGCCCCTGTGGGCATGTGACTTTTTGGTCATGGGGCCAGGAGCCCTGTGGCTTGGTCTTTACTTTCCCCTTCCTTAGCAGCCTCCAGGGCAGGGCATCTTTCCAGAGCTCCAAAGCTCTGCACAGCTCAGTCTAGAAGTCAATGTTCTAGATCAGTGTTTCTCAAACTAAAGCACTATTCTCAGCCCTGCCAGAGTCATCTGGAGTGCTTTACAAAAGCCCAGCATCCAATAGGCTGATGAGATCAGAGTCTCTGGGGTGTGGGATCCAGACATTCATAGCATTTAAAATTCTCCAAGTGATTCTAAAGTCTAGCCAGGGTTAACCACTGAGCTATATAACTGGTCTCAGAATCCCTTGTTCAAATGCAGCCTCCTGGGATTCATCCCTAGAAGATTCTGACTCAGCAAGGAGGGGCTGGAGGCAAAGAGCCTACATTTCCTTAATGTTTCAGGTACCACAAAGCTGTGGGTCCAAAGACCACACTTTCAGAACCACTGCTCTAGCTCACCTGTGAGTTACTAGGCCAGTTTCCTGTGGCTGCTGTAGTAACACATCAGAGTGTGGCTTAGCAGAACGCACCTATTCTCTCACAGTTCTGGAGGTCTGAAGTCTGAAATCAGTTTCACTGGGTAGTTATCAAAGTGTTGGCAAGGCACCGTCAAGCCCCCTGCCCCAGGGTCCAAAATGAGCATCAGACCTCTGACCTCCTCTGGCTCCAAACTGCATTTGTGTATTCGTTTACTCCTGGCTCCTTCCACTGTCTTCCACACCAACAGGGGAGCATCTTGGGTTTGGAAGGAGGGGGAATCACACCTTCTTTGTCAAATCTCTGCCTCTTTCTTAGGAGGATGCTTGTGATGGCATTAGGGGTCCACCCAGATACTCCAGCATAATCTCATTGTAAACGTCTTCATTTAAGCGTATCTCCAGTGCTCCCTTTCCCATATAAGATAGCATCTAGAGAGGCCAGGAATTCAGATCTGTATATTCTGGGAGACCGTTTTCAAACCTACTATTTTCAAACCTACTACAATCACCTTTGCCACGGGATAAATGGCCCAATGCTTTCTTGAAGTGACATCAGAATCCAAAGGGCAGGGCACATGCTGCCTTCACTTGCATTCCTTCCCAGAAGTAGACCTTCAGGCAAAAATTTGGGTACAAGCAGTGTGTTTGGGAGGCCACCTCAGTAGGACGGTGGAGAAGTGAGCCTAGAGGAGACAGCATCAGGCCGGGGTGTGTTCATGAGCAGTTAGTGCTGTGGGCAAGTGGACCTGCATTCTACTGAGGATCCAGGGCACAGGGAACTGGGACACACGGCAGGAAGCTGGAGGCATAGGCAAGACTGATGAATGCAGAAGATATGGGCAAGGTAGTTACAGCATCTGCCGCAGATACTTTAAGATGCCAGCCATGGCCCTAATGGCATTTGTTTGTTTGTTTGTTGAGACAGGGTCTCAGATGTAGATTGGGCTGGTCTTGAACCTACTAGGTAGGTTCAAACTGGTCTCAAACTCATGGCAGTCCTCTTGCCTCAGCCTCTAGAATGCTGAAACTAGAGGTATGCACCGTCATACCCAGCCCTAATAGCTTTTTGACAGTTTCCTGCCTCATTAGTCTCTCTGGGCAGCAGTTGTAAAAGCTCAGTATCTCTTCCCTGCTGCAGTTACACTGGGTTTCAGTTGCCACATGAAACAGGATTAACAATGATATGTGTATCAGTCAGTGTTTACAAGTGGAACAAATGTAATGTAATATATACAAACATAGGAATTTACATGATTTGCTTACAATGGCCACTGAGAGTCAGCTGTGGAAGGTGCACAGCAGCTGTCTCTACGCTGGAGATCCAAACGAGCCAGTCCAAGGCTTGGAGCTCACTGCAGTGGCCGTGTGAGTCCGTATCAGGAGGCCGGAGGGTCTGCCATGGAAGCTGAACGGTCTGCACTGGAAGCTAGGAGACTCTGGCCGGCCAAGGTGAAGGCAGACAGGAGCTCCTGCAAAGAAACAGACGCGAGGCTTCCTTCTTGGTTTCCCTTTCATTCCACTCAGGCGACAGCCGATGGGTGTCACTCACCCGGGATAGGTCTTCTGTCTTCAGTGAATCCCCTCGGCCACCCCAGAACTAAGTCCATCCAGTTTAGTGGGGCTTTGCTTACTCGTGTTGACTGTCACAACGTGTCTCATTCAGCACTTTCAGTTTGCTATAATCTCTACATGATTTCTGATCTTCACAACAAGAGAAGCCATTAGTGCCTCTGTTTTACCAAACAGGAAATCAGTATTCAGAGAGATTCAATCACTTGCCTGAAGTCATGCAGTGCCCAGGTTAAAATTCCAAAGCGAGGTGTGCTCCCCCCTTGACATTGCCAGTTGGAATGGAGCGGTGGGTAGAAGGCTTTCTGGTGTCGCGCTGCCCGAGTTCAGACTCTGTGCTCCCCTGAGCTCTGTGACCCAGGGCCAATCACCTTCCTCGAACCTCAGCTTCCTTGTCTGAGTAGAGGGACTAGACGTAGGATTTAACTCATAGATAGAGATTGAAAATTAGTGGGCTAATTACGAACATAAAGTTCTTGGAAGAATCCCTGGCATCTAATGTGTGACATAAACACACATTTTCAGACATTATTTCTAGACTGTCACCATGGTTCTCCACATGCTGACGGGCCATAATTTTCCTTACAGTTCATTGCATCAAAGGGCAAATGTCCCAACCTAAGTAAGCTTCTGTTTAAAATACCTAGTGAATTAAAGAAAAAAGTGATGAGACTGCCTTGGTCCAGGACACTGACCAGTGAAGGAAGCTCTTCTTATAGAGACGGGCTTTCCCAGATGGCGTTAAAAATACACGTGGCCCTATTCCATCTTCCAGCCCAGGAGCGTCCAGCTACCCTCGCGCCCACACTGACCTCTCCATAACAACCAACAGAAACATTGCCGGGAGGTGTGTGTTTGGGCACTGGTGACAGTTGAAGATGTCTGTCTCTGTAGTCTTTCACAGGCCACTAACTAGGGCTGACAGAGAAAAATAGGGCTAAAGGAAAAAAGGAAGCACTTCCTTTTGCTCTCCTCTGCCTTCCCGCACCACCCTCCATTTCTGCATTGCTTGCCCCATCTTCTTGGTGTCCTGCTGAGAAGTCTGGAGATAGTGCCAGAATTTTCCTGCTATAGTGGGACACATTCTCCAGAGAGGCCTTCCCAGGGATTTGGGGCCTGGCATGGGGACCTGGGAGGCCAGAGGATGGGGTGATAATAGCTATCCCACTTATAGAGAATTACCTGCTCAACTGGGGCTCTTCCTGTACTATAGCCCAGAGTTTTTTCAAGTGTTCAAACTCATGTCCTCTGTGAGAGGTATGTAGAGTGGAACACTGTCATGGGAGGCTGAAACTGAATCGCCCCTTTGTGTCCAAACAGGGCCATTTGGGTTTCCAAGGCCATCTTCCTTGGGTTGAGCCTCATGGTGGCCCTCAGAAAGCTCTCAAATTCTCCATGTTCATATGGAAACCAAATTCTCAACCACTGAGTCTAGCGTTCTAGATTTAGGGAAGCTCCAAAGAAAGCAACCCGCTTCTCTCTGTCCATCTTTCTGGGAGCTGTGTTGGGCAAGGTCATGGAAGGGATAATGGACAGTGGAAGAGACAGCGGTCTTCTGGGTCTGCAGGGCAGCAGGGCCCTGTGAAAAGCATGGTTTAGGTGATGTACTCTCTTGCTGCTCAAGCTGCTCTCATAGAGTCAGAAGTGGAAGCCCAAAATGTCTTTGGGACTGGCAGGCCCTGGAAATATTTTCTGCAGAGTATCTGAGCTAATGGCTCCCCCATCTTCACTGCACCTCAACTTCCTGAATCAACCACTCAGGCCCTTACTTGTGTCTGCCAGACAACCTTGAAAGAAGCGTGTGCCCCAGGTCAGCTCGGAGTACACCACCATGACGCAGGCTGCTGCATTCCTTTTCTTCAAGTCTAGACGAAGGTAGTTGGGGGGCATTCAGGCAGTGACTAAGTTTAGTAGTTTGCCTGTTCACTAATGTTCTTAGAAAGACTTAAAGATCCATTTTATTTGACTTCAGAATGATAAGCTGATTGCTAATTTACAGACCTAACATGCACCAAAAGAAGGAAACGATGTAAGTTACCCAGGGCCTTGGAGGTCACAGCCTCAGTTTCTCTCAACTGAAAAAAGAAGTGTAAGAAAGTATGACTCAAAGAATCACCGGAGAGCACGTAGGGAAGATGCAGCAGCCTATGTATTCAGGAGTCATAGTGGCACCTCACAGGCACTGTGGGACTTTGAAAACCTGGAGCACACAGCTCTCACCCAAGAACAATGCTGCAGTTATGTTGAGTTTGGGCAGATTGGTGGGCAGCTCTACTCGCAGGGCAGCTCTATGGCTGTAAGGGAGAAATCCCCAGACAGGGTGACCTAGGAAACTCCCGGGCACTTGGCCTAGGAGGTGTCCACTCCAGGGAAACTGCAAGTCTGAGCAGAACCCAGCTGAAAAGATGAGCAAGCTATTCCTGCTATCCAATTCATCCACACCAGAACTGGGCTGTGGATCCACACAGCCTGTGCCTTGTATAGAATGACAGTGTTGGCCTCTTCAAGGTAGACAGCAGCTGCGAACTTACCATGCCTACCCAGTGCAGGTCCTTCAGGAAATCAGAGGGGATTGTGAAATAAGAGATTTGCAAACAGACTGCTAGCAAGTGACGGCTTAGCTGACATAGACGCTCAGTTTTCTAGCCATGTATCCATCTGCTGGCACTTTGTACTTTGCTCAATTTCTTTTCTAATCAGTGCAATAAGATTCATTTGAATTAATTCAGATCCACCTCACATCCCTCTTCTTCTTCTGATGTTTAAATCTATCTGTCTCTGAATTCATTATAACCATTATTTGAGAGACACAGCATTTGAGATACTTCCCGCCAATCAAATGACCAGTATTTATTGTGCCTTGTATTCCAAATTTGACTGCTATATCACAAGCAGATTCACAAGATAAGCTGACTCAACTCATAAGACAGTTCATCAGATAACCTAACCTAAGTTACAGGGCCCATCATTTCTTTGTGACATTAAAATGACACACATGAATAATTACTCTGGGTCACCTCCGTGGCAAGCTCTTGGCACATACAAGTAGATGAAGCTTGTAAAACAGCAGAGCAAGTAGCTAAGGAGACAACCCACTGGGGTTCATGTCATGACTCTGCTGTTGCCCTGAGTGCTTCTTTGAGCCTCAGTTTACTTCTCTGTCAAATGCAGAAAATATTACCAACCCTTCGGGCTACTGTCACCCATGGCTTAGCACGTAGTTGGTGCTCAGTACAGTTACTGAGTGCTAGGATAGCTGTTTGCAGGCTATATAAAGGTGGCTTAAAGAGAAACTTACATCTTCTACCAGAATAAATTACAAATGAGTTGAGATTTAAATACAAAATACGAACTATAAAAGTATTAGAAGAAGTTCTGGGAGATTTTTAGGGGCTAGCTTTAGTACAGACATTTCTTGTGTAATAATCGAAGGTAGTTCTCACAACTAGGTCATTAAATTAATTGGTTGTCAAATGAGGAATTGTATATAGTATGTACATTATACTATTCAGAACAAAAAAAACTGTCAAAGGAATCTCAACTTGATGACTTTGCTTTTATTTGCATAATTCTTACATGTAGTATTGTAATATATAACAGAACATAAAATATAGCAGTGTATGATACAAGCAGTGAAAATTACAATGCTGTATAAATAACATATACTGTATAAAAAAGACACTGAGCTGGGTGCACTGACACACGCCTGTAATCCCAGCACTTGGGAGGCTGAGGCAGGAGGATCATTGCAAATTTGAGACCAGCCTGGACTACAAAGTGAGCTCAAGGCCAGCCTGAACTGTGTGGTGAGACCTTACCTCAAAAAGAAAAAAGAAAAAAAAGACATTGAGGTTCTATAAACAAGATGTAAAGAACTGTACAAAGAAAGGACGGGTCATATGTGTAAGCATTCGTTAAACAGACAGGTCATTAAGTGAGAAATATCTCAGACCTCCCCTACACCCACCTCCTCTTCCTTACCTACTCCATTTTTTAAAAGGTGGAAACATTAAATTCTATTTCATAAAAAATTGTTTCTGACAAAAACAATGTCAAAAAACCAAAACAAACGGGAAAATATTTTCAAGTCCTATAATAAAGTACTACTTTATATTTAAGAAAAAACTGTAAGAGAAAGATGACCCAATGGAAAAAGTATGAATGACTCCACAATGTGTAAAAATATTTTAAGTCTCATTCAGTATAAGAGAAATGCAAATAACAGTAAAACCATTCTGAGATACACTTTTCACCTACCATATGGGTAAAAGTAAAAAAGTCTGTCCAAACAAGTATGCTGAAACACTGTCATCCCCTATTCAGAGGATAGAGTGTGCATTGATGGAAGCTCTGTGGAAATGAAGTAGCAGCACATGCAAAAAATTACAGGTTTCTGTGCTCCTTAGCCAGCATTTCAATTCTTAAAATGCATCCAACATATACTACATATATGAGACTTCACCCAGGAAGTTATTTTTTATTGGCATCAAGTACATCAACAAATGTTTGTCAGTACTGAAGAAACTCTTTAATGAAACTGAAAGGGAAGCAATACTCCCAAAGTCATTCCTGGGAGCAAGGATTATCCTGATACCAAAACAAGAGAAGGACCCAACCAAAAAAGAAAACTATGGGCCAATCTCTCTAGTGAACATAGAGGCAAAAATTCTCAATAAGATACTGGCAAACTGAATGCAGCAAATCATCAAGAAGATTATATACCATGACCAAGTGGGATTCATCCCAGAAATGCAGGGGTGGTTCAATGTGTGTAAATCAATAAACTTGATATACCATATCAACAGAGCCAAAGGCAAAAGTCACATGATCATCTCAATAGATGCAGACAAAGCATTTGACAAAGTCCAGCACCCATTGATGACCAAAAACAAAACAAAACAAAAAACAAAAACCCTACAGAAAATAGGAATAGATGATCCTTATCTCAATCTGATAAAAGCCATCAATGACAAACCAATAGCCAGCATCATAACAATAGTCAAAAACTGAAAACCTTCACTTTACAGTCACAAGACAAGGATGTCCACTGTCACCACTCCTATTTAATATTGTTCTGGAAACACTAGCCAGAGCAATTAGACAAAAAAAAAAAAAAAAGGAATAAGGATAGGAAAAGAAAAAGTTAAGTTACTATTATTTACAGACAACATGATACTTTATGTAGAAGACCCCAAAAACTCCTCCAAAAGACTTGTAGATTTAATAAATGAATTCTGTACTGTAATCAACAGTTAAAAACCAACAGCATTCCTGTACACAAACAAGAAATGCATTAAGAGAGAAAGTAGGGAAACAACACTCTTGTAAATAGCATCAAAAAATATGAAATACTTAAGAATCAATCTAAAAAAAGATATTGGAAAATGGAAAGCTATCCCTTGTTCATAGGAAGAAGCAACATAGGAAAACCAACATAGTACAAATGGTCATACTTCCAAAATTGTGATACACATTTAATGCAGTCCCAATTGAAATACTATTGTACCTCATGGAACTAGAAAAAACATTTCTAAAATTCATTTGGAACCAAAAGAGACCTGGAATAGTCAAGGCAGTCTTGGGCAACAAAGGCAAGAGAGGGGGTATCACAATCTCTGACTTGAAATCATACTGGGAAGCTACTGTGACTAAAATAACAAGCAAACAAAAAGGACCTTAGAATCAATGGGACAGATTAGAAAATGCAGAAACAACTCCAAGCACACTCAGCCACCTTGTCTTTAACAAAGGGGCCAAGCACATTCACTTGAAGAAAGACGGCCTCTTTAATAAACAGCGCTAGAAAAACTGGCTTTCCACATGCCGAAGACTAAAACTAGACCCATGTCTCTCGCTATACACTAAACTAAGATCAAAATGGATCAAAGATCTCAATATAAAACAGAAACACTAACTGTGCTGGAAGAGAGACTAGGCAGAATACTTGAAGACATAGGTGTTGACAAAGATTTCAAGAACAAAACTCCAACTACATGGGAAATACTGCAAAAAATCCTGTTAAAAAGCTTTTGCACAGCAAAAGAAATTACCAATAGAGTGAAGACAATTCACAGAGTGGGAAAAAAATTTTAGCCTGTTGTCCATCAGACAAAGCACTAATATCTGGAACATATAAACAACTGAAAAAATTAGACCCCCCCAAATTTAAAGACCCAATCCAAAAATGGGCATCTGAGATGAATACACACTTCTCAGATGAAGAAATACAGACAGCAAATAAACATATAAAAAAAGTTCAACATCATTAGTCATTGGAGAGATGCAAATCAAAACAGGGAGTTTCCACCTCACTCCAGAAAGAATGGCAACTATTAAGAAATCAACCAATAACAAATGCTGGAGGAGCTGTGGGGAAAAAGGAACTCTTCTCCACTGTTAGTAGCAAAGTAGACTGGTACAGCCACCGTGGAAATCATTGTGGAGATTCCTCAAAAAACTAGGATTAGAGGTCACATTTGACCCAGCTATTCCTTTTCTGAGTATCTTCCCTGAATAATTAAAAATATCACAGCAAAATATGCACACCCATGTTTATTGCAGCACAGTTTGTAATAGCTAAATCTTGGAAACAACCCAAATGTTGAGAAATGGATAAATGTTGAGAAATGCTGAGAAATGGATAAAAAATGTGGTTTATTATACAATGGAGTACTAGTCAGCCATAAAGAAGGATAAATTTGAGACATTTTTAGGTAAATGAATGTACCTTGACACCATACTCTTAAATGACATAAATCATACTCACATGTGCAAATATCATATTGTTTCTTTGGTGTGAGAAACAGAAAGGGTAAATAAAGGCCAAAATATATAATAGGTATTATGAAATAGGAAGAAATTATTCAAAAGAAAGGGGCACAAAAGGGCGGTGAGAGGGAAAGAAAGGAAGAGAAAAGAAAAAAATGATAAAAGAAGGAAAAAATGGCAAAAATGAGGATGGGAACAGGAGTTGAAGGGGAAAAAGCAGGTTGGAAAAAAAAGGAACCAAGATGTATCATGTATAGGTACAAATGCTCTATGATGAGTATAATCATTATATATATCTAAATTGTACCAGTAACCATAAATAAAAAACCAATGTTTGTAAAGTGCTCAATTGCACACCCAAGCAGGTAGAGTGAACACATTTCGGTGTTTTCTAATGAAGGTCTATTATGTAGTCATAAAAACAATGTGAATGCATTTTGTGCAATTGTACAGAACTGCCCTTTAAAATACTGTGAAGAATCAAGAGGGGGTTCTTGGCCACAGGACCCTCTCTCAGGGTGAGACTGAGAGTGGGTCAGCTCAATGTTTCTGTTGGCAAAGATCCGGGGCACCCTCTATAATATGAGGAAAAGGAAGAAGAAGAAAACACTACAACTCTCTCTCTGCTCGTACGCATATACTCCTAGTTTACCGACCTATCTGTGCAACACCTGTTCGGACGTAGGACCGAGGCATGCTGTTGACCGAGACCACTGCTCAGACTTACTACCCTGCTCTTTTTGGTACAGTTCACCTTGTTTATACAATACTGTTATTTTTGCTGATTATACTGTACCGTACAGAACTATAGTTTTCTGTTCTATTAAACGTTACAGTAAGAGTTATGCAAATAAAAGCAAAATCATCAAGTTGTAGTTTCCTTTGACCATTTCTTTGTTCAGAATATTGTAATGTACATACTATATACAATTCCTCAGTTAGCAACCGATTTATTTCATGAACGAGTTATACAAATAGAACTCAGCTGTTAAACAAGGCATGACATATTCCTTGACGTATACAAAAAACTAAGCACTTGATTGATAATAAATCACTGGAGCTGGATGGCTGGTGAGAGGAATGAGAGAAAGAGTTTTCATAGATACCTGTTTATACTTTATGGATTTTGAATCACATGCCTGTATTACCTACATAGTTACACAAAACACTATATGCACATACAGAACACTGCCTCTTACCTAGAACACAACTTGAGACCTTTTTTGTCTTTAAAATCTCTTAGATCTAAAGAAGCCAGGGGAGTTGAGATCTCAGACTTCCCAGAATGGTTGATCACACAATTATTACAGTGCTATGAAAAGTCTAAGGCTCGTCTTGTCGACTGGCACAGTTGAGATGCTCTACTGCTCAACTGAGTCCAGAGGAGCTGATCCTAAGCCGTCCAGTTTCTGGGCTCCAGGGATTCAAGTGACTCAGGGATCCCTATGTGTGGAGATGCCAGGAAACTCCCAGGGACCCCACTTCCCTCCTCTCCACCTGCTGTGGACTCTCAGACCACAGTTGGGGGACTCTGGAGAAGGGGCTAAGTGAGCTACATGGTTTTGAATTACAAGTGCCCCTAGAGCTAAAATGTCACCATGGAAAAATGAAGGCATGGAAACACAGGGTCTTTCCACTCAACCAGTTGTCAGCGGGTGTTGGAAATAACCCACCCTAAGGCCCCATGCAGCTGGAGGAGTTTGTCTGACCTGTGGCCAGATCTCCCAAATAATTCTACAAACTTGGCCTCCCTTGTCAAGCCCTAGCAGATTTAATAGAACCTGCTGATGTATGCCGGCCGCTGTAATTGGATTCAGAGCCAGGGCGCAGCCAGCCATGGGGAGATTTCTTTATGTTCCCTTGGCTCCTAATAGCATTGTCTCCTCCTTCCTTTCTATTTACCACATGCCATTTGGTCAAATTAGAACTTGAACTCAAAAAAGCAGATGCCTTCCTTTAGATAAGGTCCAAAGCAGTTCCCTTGTGGGAGAAAAGGCAAGGATTTTGGACTTGCAACTGTGTGTACAAAACAGCCACTTTTGATATATGACTTACATAAAAATAATGACGAACAGGAAATGATTTCCTTTCACCCTTGCAGCTGGGGCAGACCCCTTCTGAAGTGTCTGGGGGAGGGGAGAATGTCCTTCTTGTGTTATTCTCAGGGACCCAGTGACCCTCACGGTCTCATGATGAATGGCCACAGGCTCTCCCAGACAATACTGGTACCTCAGTTCTGTGCAGCTCCAGGGCTCCCCAGATCTTTGCCAACAGAAACATCGGGCCGACCTTAGAGAGATACCCTGTGGTTCTAAATTGTCTACTTAATTTTTAAATTTTTATATTCTTTTTAATTATAAGTTTTGTTTTGTTTTGTTTTTGGTACTAGGGATCAAACTCATGACCGCAAGCTTGCAAGGCAGGCATTTATGCCACTGAGCTAAATCCCCAGCTAATTATAAGTTTTAAAAACTCAAAAAAAGGGAAAAGAATTGTTCGGAGCACACCAGTATCCCCACTGCTGTTGGCAGAATTGCCTCCTCAAAAGTCACATGCTGGAGCTTTAATAATGCCCTGTATCACCACATGTCATTGTGTTTGGAGTAGGAAGTCTTCAAAGATGTGATCAAGGTTAAAATGAGGCCCCCATCTGACCTGCTTGGCATCCATATAAATAAGGGTGATTCAGATCAGAGACGCCTGGGACCCTGCAAAACTAGGGAGAGGCTGTGGGAGAAGTCACACCTACCAACACTTTGACTGTGGACTTCCAGCTTCCTGAGCCCAGTGAAATGAATTTCTGCTGTTTAAGCCACCCAGTGCATGGTATTTTGTTATGGCTGCCCAAAGAAACTAAAGCATTCCCCACACAGTTTCTGCAGTGGTCAGCATTTTGCTACATGTACTCTAGCATATATCTGTTATCCACCCATTTTGTTTTTGATGGATTTCAAAGTGAGTCTCAGACTTTGTCCACTTGGAAGAGTAGACTGGAGAAAACAAATGCATTTCTGATTGAAGGCCACCAGTATACCTGACTGTACCCTCTCTGTGGCAGTCAGAGAGTAACCAAGATGATCTATCTCCTTCGGCTGAGGGTGCAGTTCAATAGTAGAGCATTTACTTAAGTGTGCAGGAGGCCCTGGGTTCCACCCCCACTATGGCAAAGAACAAAAAAATCGAGGTTGTCTAATGGGAGTTTACAAACCAAGAAATAGGAACCCAAAGATGAATAATTAAAAACTGTGATTGGGAAGACGTAACTCTGAGTGTTGGGAAATGGCTCCAGTCCCAGATGGATGAGGCACATCCCTGCCTCCTTTGGGCAACATTTTCTTGGGGTGGGGGGATATTCCTACTCATTCTTTCTAGGTGGGTGGGGGAGAGGTCCCCACTTTGTACTGAGAGCTGCATCTCCAGGTCCAGACATCTGGATTCAACCCAGCGTTCTACCTGTTGGTTGTGTGTGACTTTTGGTACATGTCTCACTCTCCCCAAGCCTTGTCTGAAATGAGGATGATACAAACCCATGGGATTGTTATGGGCATCAAAGAAGGGTTAAATTGGGAGTACACAGAATGCTCCCCATTGCTGGTATCAGGACAATGTTATCTGCTACAGTAAATAATCATTTCAGTGTATGAGGGATGTAGGTCTTTCCCATCTCTGGCTCAGCCATCTGAGCCCAGAGGAAACCCCTCTGGCAGAACCACTGGTGAGAACAGTCATGGGCTCATCTCTTCTCACCACAAGGAACCGGGCAACAGCCACTGCTCAGGAATCACCTGGCCTGTCCAAGAAAAGCACACTTTCTTGGTGTGCTGACCTCTTCACATGGCCCCCGGCTGTGTGAAGTCAGTGGCTGGAAGTTAGGAGTGGCAGGGAAGGGTCAGGCCAGGGGGAAACATGAACAATGAGACGACCAGCAGGGAGGCTAATGTGGCCAGGGACCAATGAGCTGTCCCCCTAGAAGCTGGGCAAGGTAGTCACAGGAGGGCATCTCCTCCCAATGCTGCGTGCAAGATTCTTTTTGGTCTCTGGCTCCAAGCCTGTGCTAGCCACGTGGCCCAGACCAAGTGACTTGATTTCTTCAAGAGTCATTTTCTCCTCCATGAAATGGAGATAATTCACTGGTCATGAGCATTAAAAACAATAAATGCAGGAAATGCTGAATGCAGTGTCACCATTGTTTCATGGTGAGGGTTTTGCCAAGCCAGGGTCAGTGGCAAGTACAGAGTCCAGATATTACTTCCTCCTCTCATCTCAAGGAGGACAGCAGGAATGAATTGTGGTTCTTTCCTCAGAACCCTTCTTAACATAATCCAGGAAATCTGCATCGATCAACACAAGTTAGCAAATGAAATGAAAACTCTGCTTTTCAAAGGTTACGTCATAAACTCATTCATTTCTGCCTGCACACAGCATAGCAAGGGCTTGGTATACCGTAAACATTCAATAAGTGTTTGTGAGCTCAAATAGAATTTAGTAAAGCCTCTCCCAAGGAGGAAAAAAAAAATTGGATCTGGGGCTGATGTTAAAGCAAAATTGTTATGGCACTTGCTGAAATGATAGAGACAGCTTTATTCCGGCTTCCTCCATGGGCATCAAGGCTAGCATAGTAAGAGATGGAGACCGAGGTCAGCTCCAATGCGATAAGGACAAATGGAGACTTCTTAGGAGAGAATTGGATAAGTGGATGGAAAATCACTAGCCAGAGACACCAGTGTATGGGGTTTCTGGCTAAACCAGTTTACTAGGTAGGATTCTTATAGAAGGCAGGGCAGGGTGTCCAGGTACCAAGGGTGGGGAATGAGGAGTCTGATCACATGTCAAGGACGGGGGGTTCTCTCTAAACTGACTTACTAGGATTCCTGTTACAACTGGATGCTACAAAGGTAGACATGGAAGCCCAAGCTCAAAGGTTAGTCAAGAAAAGAAAAAGAATCAGAGGAACCTAACCTGGTCGAGAGAAAAGTATTTGTCGGTGGACAAGCAGAACCTAAATCCTCCAACCTACTCCTCTTCCCACCAGTGTTTTATATGCCACAGTGGATTTGAAGTTCCACAGAGCTGATGGAACCCGAGGCTCCCCTCTAACCATGTAGCCAACTGTGCCTCCCGTGAGAACTGTGGGTCCCTGGGAAGGGCACCTGAGTAATTAAGGCTACACAGCTCTCTGTGTGGTAGTGGAAGCAGGAGGGAGATGCAAGGTAGAATCCACACTGGCCCTGATTGTCGGTGAACAGTTCAGCGTGTTGCAGATGGGAGCTTCTGGACGAGTGCCAGGGAAGGCGGTACTCCAGAAGCTGTCTTCTGGTCTGGCTGATAAAGCTCAGAGCTGCAATTAGGACAAAACCCTGTGAATATGATACCTGTCGACAGCTGTCAGATGGCCCCAGAAACTTAGGAAGGATTAATGTTGCTGTGTTGAGCTGTTCCTGGGCCAGAGCACCTGCGGGAATTTGAGGGCCCTCCTGGGTCCCTGTCCAAGGCCCAAAGGAGGCCCCCAATAGAAGCCCAAACTGGAACAGGCTCAGAGCTCATAGGAGCCAGTGCTCCCCCTTTTACATCTAGAAAATTTGATACCCAGAAGGGAAGTAAGACAGCAGAGTTCCTAACATGAAGGCTGGCACACCTGGCCGGAGGGCAGGTGAAGGTCAGGCACGCGTGCAGGAATTCGTCTGTTATTGCCTGGGAAGACAGAGGGCAAAGAGTGAGACAAAACTAGGGAGACGCAGAGACAGCATAAGACAGTGACGGAAAAAAAGAGCATCAGAGGAGAGAGGTGCAGAGGAGAGACGGCAAGACTCCGTGCCAGAGGGTCCCAAATGGATTCAAACTCTTACAGAGTTAGGCAACTGCACTGGTGCCCTCTGGGATCTGTCTGTGTTTTACAGTTGTGTCACCGAGTGCAGCTGAGTGAGCTGTGTGAGCAAACCGTCTCAGGAAACGTTTGATGCCACACGGTAAAAACAGAAACGCTTTTGATAGGAAAAGGGGCAGAAATCCCACCTCCAAGGGTTTGTGACTGAAGTTTGAAAAATGAAGATCGCAGGAACATGACCCGGGAAACGTGATAGAGATGTCATTCCTGCAACTGCCTGGGGCCGGGGCTGAGTCCTCACTGTTCTTGTTGCTGCTGTCTCTGATGTCTCCTGTTTCTGAGGAGAGGGAAGCTCCCCAGAGAAGAAATAGATCGCAAGCCTGCCTCCCGCTCCTCCCACCTTGGAACCAGAAAATCCTCTCTGTTTTCAAGGCTCAGCTCAAGCAGTACCTCTGCCGGGAATCCTTCCCTGATCTCTTCTTTGAATTCCCTCCCCACCTCTTGTGAATCTCTAGCCATCCACTCCTGTTAGCTGCCCTTCCTCTCTCCATCCCAACCCACATTAGCCTCTCCCGCTACAGTAGTCGTCAGAAAGTATGCTGATGAAAGAGTCCCTCTCGTGTGCCAGGAACACCAAAAGCCTGAGCTCTAAGCCTCACAATGAGCAAGGTAGCGAGGTAGGCTTTGCCAGACCTGTATTACAGGTAGGTGGCGAGGTAGGCTTTGCCAGACCTGTATTACAGGTAGGTGGCGAGGTAGGCTTTGCCAGACCTGTATTACAGGTAACAAAGCTGAGACACAGAGAAAACAAGCAACTTCCTCAAGATCACGTGGCTGCTGAGTAGCACAACCAGGGCTAGAACCCAAATTGCATGACTCCAGGATTAGCAGTCTACCCACAGCACTGGACCACTCACTCATTCCAAGGGCTGGACCGTGTCTACACCCCGAATCCTGCACATATGTGGTACTTGCTCTGCACTTTTGAGAGGATGAAGCAAAAGAACAGGTGAACACTGCATGCGACCGCTCATTGGAGGAGTGTGTACACAGGCCCACAGAGCTCAACCTGTAAGGCAAATTCCGCTGCCTCCTAGTTTTGTAAATACAGTCTTGCTGGAAAATAGTCACACTCCATGCTCTAGGCATTGTTCGTTGCTGCTTTCACATATGGTGGCAAAATTACTTGCAGTAAAGACTACGTGACCCACAAAACGTAAAGTGTTTACCATCTGCCCTTTTATAACAAAAGCCTACTGCCAGGCGTGACGGCACACGTTTGTAATCCCAGCACTGGGGAGGCTGAGGCAGGAGAACTGCCACAAGTTTGCCGCCAGCCTGAGCTGCCTATTGAGTTCAAGGCAAGCCTAAACTATATATTGAGATCCTGAGCCAACAAAACAAAACAAAGTTTGCTGACTGTATAGTCCACGATTATTACTAAGCTGTGAACAACAGGGCTTGTTGTTGAGTTCTAATAATCTTCTCTTTCTCTTCCTATGACCTAGAAGTGTGCGTGTGTGCATGCACTCAGTCACTGGGCAGTTTCAGGTGTATCTAGTAGCTGCCCCTTCGTTATTTCATAGGTAGGCTTCATCTAAAAAAGGTTTGGAGTTGGGGTATAGCTCACTGTAGAGTGCGCATTTAATAAGTGAGAGGCCCTGGGTGCATTCCCTAGCACAAAAATAAGTAAGCCGGGCATCGCGGAACACACTGTTATCCCAAGCACTGTTGAAGGCTGAGGCAGGAGGATGCTGTCTTAAAATTTTAAAAAAAAATTTTTTTGAAAGTTGGGGCTATAGCTGTGTGAAGGCCTATCCCTGATAGTGCCAAAAAGTAATTAAATTTAAAAGTCAGGTTTGCGCACGGTGTGTGTGTGTGTGTGTGTGTTGGTTACATTTGTCTTTGTGGGAAGCACTCCACACAGCCCCGGGGCCAGAGGTCTCCTGCCTTGGAGCGGGGCAGCGTCTCCTTGGACACCTCCACAGGGCCTGGCCCAGAGCCTTGAGGAGCAGCGCGGACAGACAGGCTCTGAGGTGAAAAGCAGCCTGTCTGCTCCGTTCTTCTCAGCTTCCGTGGGTGATCGGAGTCTCCAGGCCCCCAACCTCAGGTCCTCCCCTGGGCAGAGGGCATTCTGTCATCCTAAGGAGCATTCGTGGGTGAGCAGGACACAGCTCCTGGCAGCTCAGGAATGACCCCAGACCCCTGGCACCAGGAGCAGAAACAACATCAAAGCAGAGATTGGCCCACTCCCACCCCAAATGCCAGGCGGGCCAGGCTCAGGGAGCACGGCGGGGGGTGGGGGTGACAGAGCTCAGCCCCTCTCCAGCCTGTGCTCCCAGCCAGTTTGCCTCGGGCCTCACCCCGTGATGACGGGCCCATCACTCAGCCTCACACACCTGCTCGCCGTTTCAGGGCTGCTCTGTTGCTCAGCTTGCTGCTGGGGTGAGTATGTGTGCGTGCATGTGCGTGGATTGTTTTGGAAAAATGACTCAGAGAGCATACAAAGCCTGGCAGCTGGCCGTAGACTTTCAAATGGTAAACTTCCCAGCCTGTGGGAGGCTGGCAGCATGAAGGGTTTTGACAATGGAGTCGGTGGGGTCCTGGCACACACGGCCATGCATGTGCACTTGTTTGGGCTCCTCCTGTGAACTTGACTTCAGGCTGACAGCTGCTGTTCCCTTGGCCTTGGAGTAGAATCCTGTTCTGTGATCTGGGGCTCCCTGGCATTAGGCGTTAGGATGCTCTTTCACCCTGCAGGCCATCTGGCTTGGGCCATGGCAGAGGCAGCAGCCACCAAACCATGGCCCCATTTTCTTTGTAGGTGCAAATGCCAAACCACGAACTTTTACTATGGTTTCTCAGAGAAGCTTAAATTACTTCAGGGGTCAGGATCTGTTCTCTAGGCTTGTGTGACCTGTGCATGCGGGTTCGGGGGGCAGGCTTCCCTGGAATATGTGGATCACCCACAACTCTTGGCATGCACAGTCAGCCCACGTGAGGATGTGGCTGTGGCTGAGCTGTCCGGCCATGCTGGGAGCACTCAGTGGTGCCATAGGGCATGGGCCTTTTGCCTTCCCTCCTCCCCAGGTCTCCATCCAGTGCTACTCTTAGCGGGCAAGGAAAGGTCCCAAAGCAGGGAGGGCGGAGGAAGCAAGAGGTTATTAGTCCACCAACTGGACAAGCAGGTGCAGAATCATTAGCACGTGGCTTCACTTGTCATTGTCACCTGCCAGAGCAGGACACCCTCTTGTATCATTTCTTTCCTTTTGCAACTTCTCAAGACACATTGGCTTGATACGGGGCGGGGTGGGGGGTGCTGCATGGTGGAGGGAGAAACAGGAAAGGCCGTCTCTAGTGGCCTCTGGGTGGCTTGGTCTTGTGAGTGGGGAGATGAAAGTAATCCTGGTGTCGTATTTAGTTTTTGAAAGGACTCTGAAGATGGTTTGGGCCATTGGTCCAAATCCCCTGTGGAACAGATAAGAAAAGGAGTTGCAACACGTTCTGTGACTGCTTTGCTCTAACCTCAGACTTTTATTAACATCCCTATATTGCCAAAAGTAAGCGGGTTTGAATCACTTTGCCAGGATGCATTTCAGTTTCTCAGAAGAAACAGAACAAAGACCTCTTTTTAAGAGTGAGTATCAAGTCTAAAGAGCAAAACCAGTAAGAACTATGGGGGAAAAAAACCCAAGCACTCACCAAAAGCTCATTTTGGACAATTAGGACTAATTTGGCAAAGCAGTGGCTGCATACAATAACATGACTTTGACGTCCTTAGCAAGGACAAGAAGTCCAGAAATTCCATGGTAGTCGGCATTCCCGTGGCAGCTGCCTGGGGCTGAAGCACATATTGTGTCCAGATTTCTACAAGTCCCTAGTACACACACACACACACACACACACACACACGCATGTATGCACACAATTGTTTCCATTACAACCTTCTGGGGCTTTTCCAGACTGGACCCTGAGCTCAGACATGACTCCAATAGAGACAGCATAGTTCTGAGAGAGACCCACAGGCCACTCGATGCCACCAAAATAGACATGTGAAGTCCTGGCTTAGCTGACAGGGAGGGTGGAGCGGGGCAAGCTGCTCCAAAACACGTCCACCTGATGGAAATATTCTGGACTGGAATGAGCTGCAAATAAACTAGACTGTGCTAAAAACAAACAGTTCCAGGGAGGGAGAGGGCAGAAATAGATGGTTTTCACCTGCTGCCGTGAAGTAGGTCAAGGTCAAGGAGGCAGCGAGGCAGAGTAGACAGTGCAGGCGCCTCACCAGGAGAAGCAATGATAATTCGTGCTCACTGAAGAGGCCTCCAGTCTCCGGGAAGAAACAGGAGAAGTGATTGTTACGTTTCATTAGTAGAAACTAAGCTAAACTGGGTACCGGGTGAAGGAAGTCATTCAAGGCCGTATATGGTCTGGGAAAATGAATAGTGAAGAGAGCCACGTGGACCCGCCCACCTCCCAGGTGTTTCCGGCTGGCAGAGGCTTTGTGGAAAGCAGCAGCCTTGGCCTTTAACCTTGGCCTTGGCCTTTGCAGAAGAGAGACAATGAAGGAAGTGTAGCAGGAAGGGCTGTAAAGGAGTCCTGGGGTTGGTGTATACCTGTCAGCCTTCTCCGCACAGCTGAAATAGGGTGGAGCCCCTGACAGTGCTGCTCCTTGCTACTCAACACCTTAGGAAAGAACCAGTGTGTGTGTGTGTCACGTTCGGTAACAGCTCTATCCTCTGACTGCTGAGAAAAAGTAGCCCATGAGAGCCAGAGCCAACCTGAGGTCACAGCTCGCTGCTTGGAGTGGTGTTCCACTGTAGCATGTGAACAATTTCACACCACGCCAGCCCCACACGCCACCACTCTGTGACCTTGAAGGGTCAGGACAAAAGCAAGCACACCCTAAAACCATAACCAAACAGAAGACAAGAGCGTCATCCATCCACAACAATGATCACTCCCTGCTTTTGCAAACACACGCGATCACTGCTTTTTAGCTATCACAATCTTAGTCCTCTTTCCTTCCTGTTGGTGACAGTGAAGACATCCAGTCATGGTTTAGCCCTTGTTTCCTGACAGCCTCCAATCCAGAGCAAAGCCAGACTTGCTTCCCCCGACATCACCCAGAAGAAACCCAGACCCTAGAATCAATCCTTTCTGACGCTTTCCTTACCGAAATGGCTCCTGGTTCCTCTTGGCTGAGTTTGCTCCTGTGGCAGTGAGTCAGCAAACCCAGGTTGGGTGGACTGCATTTGTGTTCCCCGTGGTCACTGGTGGAAGGAAATTGCTGCAGTAGTCTCAAGGAGTTGTTCTGGGAGGCTCTTGCCTCCTTCTTAGATCTTGGCCTTCATTTATACCCGTATGTAGTCCCAGTGTGGAGTCTAAGAGGAAGAACTCTGGAACAAGACTGCTTAGGTTCTATAAAGTGCGGGTGATGATGGTGGTGACAGAGCTTAACTGTCAGAGTTTCTGTGAGGAGTAGGTAAGTTTCTATGCATGAACCACTTAAATGGTATCTTGCATATAGTGCAAGTCATTAATGCTATTAATTCAGTAAACATCTCTTAGAGTGTCTGCTGTCTTCCAGGTACACTGTTAGACCCTGAGAATGAAAACTGCCTCCAGCACACACAAGTTATTCAAGGAAATTGAGAAAACTGTTTTACCCCATGGAGAAGAAGTAATTTCGAAGATAAACCCAGAAAAATGTATGCGAGCAGGGCTAGACCTGCTGGCACACACCTGTAATCTCAGCTATTGGGGCCAAAGCAGGAGGATCAAAAGTGTGAGGCCAGCTTGGACAACTTAATACAATTTTACAAGAGGCTGAAGGGATGTAGGTTAGCCCTCCTTGTGTTCAATTCTCAGTACCTCACAACAAAAACAAAAACATAGCAGGGCCACTCTACCTTAGCCTGGGAAGTGAAGGGCAGCTTCCTGGTGAGAATGTTAAAACCCGAAGTCAGAGCCACAAGGTGTGTGATAGATGGCCTGCACAGGTTCCAGAAGTGAAAGTGTAGAGGTAAGGGTGTCATGGTGAGATCAAAACTGGGAACTAAAACATGATGGCCTTTGGCAGTTGTACAGAGTGCTGCTATCAACACTCTAGTTCGTGGAATTTGGTGAAAACACACCCACCTTTCTGTTGGTAAATACCTAGAAGTGAAGTTGTCAGGGTACAATATGTATCTATGTTTAGCTTTAGTAGAAAATATCAAGCAAACACGTTATACCAGCTCCCTCCCACCAACCAGTGTGTGATAGTTCTGGTTGTTTTACACCCTTGCCTCTTTGCTATTTTCGGTCCTTTTCATTTTAGCTGCCTGGAGAGGTGTGTGTGTAGTGATGTCACCCAGTGTGCAGCGCTGACTTTCAGCGGAGTAAGACAGTAGTCCCACCACACAGCTGACCCCTACTTAGCCGGGGTAGCTAGCTACACACACTAGCTTCTGGGACTCCCACAAACACTGTGCTATGCAACTGAAGCCAAAAGCAGGAACTCAGACTATATAATTCCATTTATATCAAATTAAAAACTAGGTGAGATGAACCCCTGTGTTAGATTCAGGATGGTAGCAGATAGGGAGCCTGGGATGGGAGCTTATGTGGCTTCTGGTGCTGGGTGTCCTATCCCTTGACTTGAGCACTGGTTTCTAGAATCTGTTCACTTGGTAGAGATATATTGGGATGTAACTTATGATCTGCATGCTTTTTGTAATATAATTTTACACTGAATACATACTGGACATATGTGAGACTCTACTTAGAAAGGAAGGTATAAAAGTCCAGGGCCCTCCCTTTATCTCCCCATGCTCAGATTAAGTCACTGGTTTATCGAGACATTAAACTGTGACTCTCTAGTGAAATGACTGTGCATGAGAGTGTGTGTAGCATCTGTGTTTTAAATCGTGGGCCTGAACACCTGGAAATCCATGCTCCCTCCAACTATGGCTGCTCTTGTTTCCTTCTAAGTACGGTATCAGAGTCACCAACAAACACTTCCCGCTCTCCATTACTGGGCCACATTATGAGTCTGTCTGAACTTTGCTTTGCTTTTCACATCTACAGAGTGACAGTTTTGAAGAAGGAGAGATACATCTTAGATTATCATGGTGTTCATGTCATGTTGATTCCACAAAAGCGAGGCGAGGTTATGTCACAGATCTGTTCACGCCCCTAATATGGAGGACCACTAGGACGGCTCTCCCTGGAAAAAGACTGTTTGTTTCCATGTGGCAAACCCTTGCCTTACTTCCATGCAGAGCTGGCTAAGAAAATACTCCCCCTCCTCAATTGGCTTTAAGCAATGCAAATGGGTCTAGCCAGTGTGCTGTTGTGTAGGCTTTGAAGCAATGTGACAGATCAGTGATGCCCCACCTATAGCTCCCTACTACTAAGTGTGAGCCAGGCCGAGAGACCGGCGCTGATGGCTGGAATTCAGCCTCAACAAAGAGGCCGTGACTCCCAGGGCAGGAAGGCCGGACATCAAAGTTGAGGCAACCGACCAAAAACACAAGATATTTCCTCAAACTGTGTTATGTGCATTCCTCCAAACTTAGAGGCTATCTGTTACTGGAATCCGGTACTCTTTCTGCACACCTCTCTCTGGCGTATTGCAGAGATGCCATTGTGCCTCCTACCTAGCCCAGCTCTCAGCACTCACCTACTTCCTGCCATTCTCACAGTCAACCCCAAGTCACTCCCTCCTCACGAGTTAATAAAACCCAGGTTTGGCCCTGGGTCGTGGCTTTTGTTCCAGTTAACCATTGTCAGTGTTTTATCAGCACACTGGTTAGGCCCATTTGCATTGCTTAAAAAGGGGACACCCTTGGGTCCCTACAACTGCAGATGTGTGTTTGTTTCTTTATTTTAGCCATGGGTTGCCCTGGAAGTATTAGACTGGAATTTACTAACTAGAATTCCGATAACTTTTCCCCGGGGTTACACATAGAAATTCCTCAAGACCACAACAAGATCCAGAGCAACTCCCTATGCCTACACAACAGAAGTTAGAGTTGGAGGTTTGGGGTGATTGTGTGGGTCCCCCTGGGCATAGTGAGGGTGAGCCCATACTAACAAGCAGCAGTTCTTTCTGCCAGCCCTTCCTGGCCTGGATCAGAAGAAGCGTGGTGGCCACAAGACATGTTGTCTCCTGACACCGCCTCCACCCCCGCTCTTCCCACCACCGTTCTTCAGAGGAGATCGCAGTCCGGTGAGTACTTAGGACTTAAGAGTGCAGAGGACACCAGGCTTCTCCGCCCCACCTGCTCCACATGGGCTACCTCCACAGCCTTATCTGAGGGTCTGCCCTTACTCCCACCCTGACAGTGAGCCCTGGAAAGGACCTTTGCAGTTTCTGGGCCATATCGATTCTTGTGCTATCTCAAATCAGCGTTAGAGGGAAGGTCTTCTCAGCCAGGTACTGATCTCAGCAAAGTGTCCCATTTTTTTAAAACAATGAGGTGAATTTATAACTTTCTGTGTTTCTATCAACTGTTCAGATATGGAATTTCCCCTTTCCTTTCTATTCCCTCAAGTATTAATAAAATCACCCCAGCCAACGAGTGTAAAACGATGGGGAGGAGGACAAGGTAGAAATGGAAAGGAAAGGATGGATTAAAGGTAGATAACACTTACCAAAGTACAATTAAGCTGGAGGAATTACTTCTAGTTTTTTTTTTTTTTTTTTTGGTACTGGGACTCGAACTCATGATCTCACATTCGCCAGGCAGGTGCTTATGCCACTGAGCTAAATCCCCAGCCCCTACTTCTAGTGTTCTTGAACACAGCAGAGTAACTATAATCTACCATTTGTGAACTATTTTCAAATAATTAGAAAAAAAGAGCCTAAAGTTTCCCAACACAGAGAAATGATAAATGTTTGAAGAGATGAAAATGCTATTTACATTGATTGATTATTATACATTGTATAAGAATACTACATTATCATAGTGTATCCCATAAAAATGAGTAAATCTTATGCGTCAATCACAGGGAAAAAATTTTTCCTATAGTCCATGTCTTAGGTAGATCACGTCCATGAAGTGACATAGGAAAGTGTTCCAGTAGCCACACTGAAGCATGACAAGGAACAGACTTTGGGAAGAAAGGAAAAGGTGGAGAAAGTCTCAGGATTTAGAAGCTAGAAGATGAGAAGCCATGGCATTCTAGGGACTTGGAACTCAGATCTTTCTGGAAGCCCTTAGACCTATACTATCCCATAGCTACTAGCTTAAGTAGCTGCCAAGCACCTTCAGTGTACCTAGTTCAAACTGAGATGTGTTGCAAGTATAAAACACACCCTGGGGTATGAAGACCTAGCATAAAACAAAGAATAAAAAAAGTCTCATTAGCAATTTTATAATGAATATATGTTGAAATGACAATATTTGGGGTATACTGGGTTAAATAAAATGTATTATAAAAATTAATTTCACTTGTTTTCTTTTGACCTTTTTAAAAGGTGAAAATGTGGCTATCAGAACATCTAAAATGACAATGTGGTTCTCATCGTGTTTCCTCTACTGGACAGTGCTGTCCTAGGCATCGTATCAGGGCCCTTGAAATGAGCTTAATAACTCCATCCAAAGCGGCCATGCTGTCTCACGAATCCACCCCAGCCAGGGTGTCTCAAGAGCAAACAACAGAGCAGAAACTGCTGGCTCCAGAGCCCATCTCAGGACACTCAGTAGGGTGCCAGGGAATCGCCAGTCGTGGACCTGAACTCAGAGCAGGGCCATGTCCAGGGAGGCGGCCCTTCCTTTGTGCCCCGAGTCTGACCTGTAACCTTGTGTTGCTTTGCACTGAAGCTTCTCTCCCCAGATGTGAAGAATCTCCTCCTGGAACTTGAGACCTCACAGTCCCCGTGCCCGCGAGGCTCGCTCGGCTCCCCTGGGCCACCCGGCCCCCAGGTGGGTGTGCAGCCTCCTGCTGCCTTGTTCAGAGCAGCAGAGCCCCCCTTGGTGTCTGCTGAGGGGCTGCTTCTCCTTCTCTAGCCTACCTGCTCCTCCAGAGCCCCCAGGGAGAGCGCTGGTTCTTTTCTGAGTGAGTTCTGGCCTCCTGGGTTTGATACCTCATCTATGCAAGGGGGGTAATAATCGCTCCTGCCATTCTAGATTTCATGGGAATCAAGTGAGATTTGCCTGTATGGGTGTGGCTATAATTATAGTTATCATGAGACAAAAGTTTGACAATAATGCACCTCATGTGACCACTGGCCCGCTGCAGACCCAGAGGTTCCAGCCTTCAGTGCAGGAAAGCGGGTGCACAGGGGACTGCTCATTACCTGAGCTTCCTCTGGCCCCAGTATTGCTACCAAGCAGCCCACTTATCCCTGCCAAAAGTAAAGAATGAAAAGTGAAAGAATGAAAAAGAGACAAACCACCAGAGAAGGACTTTCTAGAAAAAGAAAAAGTACCCTCTAGAAACCCCATCTCTCTCCCCTGTCCTCAGAGAAGGGCTCCATCAGTGAGGGGAGGCCTAGCCTGGGAGGGGAAAGAGAGTACATGGAGCAGTCAGTTCTTCAAGTTCCTGCCCATGCAGGGGACATGGAAATTGTCCCCTGAGTTAACCATCCCATGGCTTCCTGAGTTAACCATCCTGTGACTTCCTATCACTGGAAGACCAAGAGCCAAACTCTGGAAGACCTAGGGATCCGAAGCCTTACAGGAGAGGACTCTGGCTTGTACCCTCTCAGTAGCTCACACCTCCTGCATTACCCACGCAGCACAGCCACGGCAGCTATCTGCATTCTCACACCATCTAAGTTTGTTTCTATGTTAGGACCTTTGTACATGCTGTTCCTGCTTTTTGGGAAGTTCTCCCTTCAGATATTGAGCATAGCTGGCTCCTTTTATTCACTCAGAACTCAATTTTCAGGTCTCCTCCTTAGAAATAAATAATGAAGGTAATCTTCCAACACGATCACCACTCACAGCCCCGAAACCTAGTTCAATTTTATCTCAATCTGGTTTCCTGAATTCCTGTTGTTGTTCCTGGTCTCTTTGGTCTCAACTCTATAACAGAAATGTAAGCCCTGTGGCATACTGCCCCACGAATCAATCCAGCAACAGTCTGTTTTTCGAACTGAAGTTTTGTTTTCTGTGGCTGCTTCTGGGTTACAAAGGCAGAGTTGACAGAGACCAGACATGGCCTTCAAAGCCCGAGATTTTTAGCTACTCTCAGGCTTTGCACAGAAAACGCTTCATGAGTCCTTGCCAGTGGGAACAGGCCATTTTCTATCCACTCACAGTTGCGTTCGCAGTCTACACTGCTGCAGTTGTAGCCTGTTCTCCATAAACACTCGGATGCACTACAGAAAACGGGAATTTGAACCCCAAGGCTACCACAGAGGATCGGGGTGTCTGAAGAAAGGTGAGACGGAAATCCTGTAAGGTGGACTTTATTGTCCTACCTATAGCAGTCTATTCAAATGGGTCTCGGGGTGCAGGGGAACTGACAGAGCTTTGGGAAGAAAGGAGGGGTCCTCTGCTGACCCCAGAATGGCAGCTCTTCCGTCTCACTGAACACCTAACTCCAAACAATCCCCTTTGACTTGCCTGGGGGCTGCGTTGCCCAGCTGTGAGGTCTTCCTGGCCACCTCAGTTCCCTGTCAGAGTGTGAATTCTGCCCTTCTTGGAGTGAGGTCAGGGGACTGGCACCTGTAAGAGCTGGCTAGCAATGCAGAATCCCACCCTGCCCCAGCCACTCAGTCTTCAAACACAATCCTCGCCTTAGCCTTTGACAAGACACACTCCACCCCATCCGCACGTGATAGATGGGGAAGAAGCACTGAGCCTGAGCGCTATGATGTTGTACCACAGTTGCAGCCATTTCGAGAAGTGGCAAATATCAAGGCTTAGAAGAACAAAGAGAATGGAATACAATTTTTTTCCTTTTTCCCTTTCCCAAAGCAGTAGGTACACAAATTCAAGAAGGTGGTTCTCAGCTTTTTCTGCATGTGGTGATCCCTTGGGGGAGTTTCAGAAATTCCAGGAGCTCATTCTCTTCCCACTCGATTGTTGTTTAATTGGTCTGGTGTGTGGATTGGGCTCGCAGAGTTTTCCAAGATCCCTGAGGAGTTGCAGTAGGCTGATAGGTCTGGGAACCACTGGCCATTGGACAAACTGTAGAGAGCAGATTTCAAGCTACCTTTTCACTTGCATGTTTACCTGGGGTTCTGAGCGTATTTGATGCGTTTGTCCCTTGTGTCCTGGGGAATTTGTAAAGCAAAATCAATCACTGAGCATTTCACAGAGTTCAGAATGGGAGCTCACAAGGGATATGTTGTGAATGCGGGTGTGCAAAGTGTTGGTGCAATGGTTTTTAGAGCCCGTGAGGTAGAATCTTCCCACTTCTGTGACTCAGCACCAAGACACAAGTATATGCTATTACTTCTTCACATTTTCATGTCTTAAAAAAGAAGAAGTTTGTTTCTAAAGATGGACAGGGAGAATTATTAGGCACCTGATACCCACAAATTAACCAGAGGAATTTGTAAGTCACTTGCTGCTTAACCCCACTTCCCCCTTGTCTGGGCCTCAGAAGAGCTTGGCGAGGATGATGCATCATGCTTTTGGCAAGCGGAATTTCCTCAGACCCTTTTGGTGCTCTCATTAAGCACCCGGAGTGTTTCAGGCAATCAAGGTGTTCCAGGGACAAAATTAAAGTCACACAGAGAGTAGATGTATGAACACTACAACGGAGGTACTGCTGGAAATGCAGTACTGAGAAGACTCAGGAGAGGAGGGCAGAGGAGAATGGGCTGCAGGACAGAAAGCTCCTCTCTGGGGTCCCTGGAACCCCACACCCACGCAGAACAGCACTGGTTCTGTGAGGGCCCAGCGCGCCGAGCTCTCACGGCCTCCCCAGCAGCAATGCCCTTTTGGTTTGATATATTCTTTCTTTAATTCTTCTCTTGATTGTGTAGGGTCCACCGGGGCTTCCTGGCAAGACAGGACCAAAGGGAGAAAAGGTACGAGCCCCTACTTTCTTCACCCCACGTTTCCTTCATAACTCCAGCTTGTTTTACCAGGATGCCACTGAGAATTTTCTAGTTAATATTTCAAAATAGGTACTAATTCTATCTCAGTGTAATGACAAGGTCCCTGATGTCTGGCTGCTACAGTGGTGTGGGATACTGCTGATGTGTTTGGCTTGGTCCATTAACATGGCAAAAATGCTGTGACCAGCCAAAGGACTGGTCCCCTGACTGAGCCACAGAGTCATGCCCAGCCACCAGTCCTGTGAAGTCCTCTGATGCCAGAACTTCTCTCCAAAGCAGACTCTGCTTACTTGTCTTCTCCATCCACAGGGAGAACTTGGCCGGCCAGGAAGGAAGGTATGGTCCCCACTCTTCTGTCAGCGTCACCCAGGCCACTGTATGCAACATGCATGTGAGCGCTTGTGTACTCTCAGGGGTGAGGACCCAGCAGTTTACTACCATGGCCACTAATAACCAGGTGGTGGACAGTGACAGTGATGACAGCAAGCTTTTGGTTGGGAACTAGAGCTTTCTACCACCAGGCATTCAGATTTTTTCCAATAGCAGCAGCAGGCCTGGCCAAACTTCCTCCAGGTTCAGATATCTTATGTCACCACCCATCAGAGAAACCCTCCAGGGCTCCAACCAGCTCCACAAAGGACTCTCACTGTCTATTTGATTAAGCTGGAATAAAGTGCCAAGCAGATATAAACAAATAGCTTTTGATTTTTGGTGTATCTGAAATAAATGGGAGTCACTTAAGGTCACAGTGATGCTGAGCAAACCAAACATTCTTTCTCAAGACTCTCACTAGTATCCAGAGGGAGGAAACCAGCAGCCTATCTTACTCACTGTGGTTAATGGACACTGGCACTGATAGTCTTGATCCTGTGATTGAGGGAAGCATGAAACTTTGGCAGAAAAGATACTTATGGCTCTAAATGTAAATTGCTGTATTTCTGGTTAAATATTTTACTCAAAGGGGTTCACTGTCAACAAGACCCTTGCCAGGTACAGATGTCAGCTCCAGCTCCCGTGCAGCAGCTTTCTGGAAAAGAAAGTTCCCATGCTCAGACCAAACGAATGCCATGTTGATTAGTGATGTCTGCCACGGATGTGAGAGGCACAAGAAGAAAGCAGTGCACATGCCAGTGTTTGGCATCTCTGAGATCTCTGCTGAGTCCTTCAAATCTTAGCTTGCTGAGATCAAAACAGACCCCTAGTCCATGCTTCCAGTGTCCCTTATAGGACTTGCTCTTCCATAGCCTTTGGCTTAGGTTGGTTTCTCTAGAAACAGAGATATGTACAAGTGAACAAATTATTAAGGGATCTTGTTGAGAGTGAGAGAAGCCAAACAAGAGTGTGATCTAAGGTGGAGTTCAAACTCAAAGGCCTGATCCCTGTGGGAGCTCTGGAGCACGGGTTGCCTGAAATCTGGGTTATTGACTGTAGGAAGAGGAGGTACATAAATTACCAGGCATCCAATGGCCCAAGGATAAACTCTATAGTTGCAGTTTGCAGAGAGGAGTTGTTAACAGGAGGGATGGTAACTTCCTGGAGATAGTGCTCTAGGCCGATACAAAGATCTTGAGAGAGTACCAACAGTGTTACTACGGATCCACACACGGTCCTATCTCAGTCCACAGCAGGAGACAGTAGGGTGTGGAGAACCCGCTGGAAGGCAGGAGACATTAGGATGGGTGGGTAGACATGATAAAGATTGAAAAACAAACCAGTTTGGTTAGCATCCCTTTCCCACTGTTCTCCATTTATGGAGTAGAATGTAATTATGTTTTGTGATGTTTTATGACATCAAGGATTTAACTTGTACTGACATGTCCCAGCTTTCTAGGCCTCAGTCTTTGGAAGGTAGGGAAGCAGGCCCTGTGGGCCATGCATAGAGCCCCTCTACTGGTATCTGGGCCCAACATACTCTTGGAGGGAGGGAAACACACCAGTTGTCCTAACTTTTATTCTTGGTTTTTGAAGGGTAGACCTGGCCCCCCAGGTGTTCCGGGCATGCCTGGGCCCATTGGCTGGCCAGGCCCTGAAGGACCCAGGGTAAGTGTGTTATGCTCTTGGGCTCATGTGATGTCAGAAAAGGAGAGCAGAAAATGACAGCTCCCCTGGCATAGTCAGTGAATTATTACCTAAGAGGGGGAAGAAAGGAGCTTAGGGACTTTCCAGGGGTCCCTAGACACTTCCTCCTTCGCTTGGCCTGCAGACCTTGTTCAGTGCGATGGCTCTGACCCATAGAAGGAGAAATAGAATACTCTTTCACAGAGTCCTGCTTTCCCTTTGACCTGAGAATTAGCTACGAGTCTCTGGTTTCCCCATGAAGACCCCAAGCGCACTTGTGTCAGGAAAATCTTGCCTGTCAAGCTGATCTGGCAGGAGTAGAGGGCTGAGGAAGCAGGTGTTGGCTAGCTTGGGAGAAAGATGAAAATCATACAGAGAGGGATTATCAAGTGCTGATGAAATCTCCTCCCTCAGAGAGGAAGGAAACACACCCACATCCATGCCCCTGTGTATGTTCTTGTCAGCACTGGCCTATTGTCAGCACTGGCCTAGGCTACGGTGAGGTGATGTCTGAAAGGCCCTTCTTATGCAAAGAGCAAAGCGGGCAGTTTTTGTGTGTACTGAAAACTTGTCTTCTGAGGCCTCAGTGCCTTCACGCTGTGAACTGTTGTTTGACTTGGAAATTTTACCTGCAGAAGTCAGGGGTAGGCAGGTGAATGCCACCAACTGTTCTGATTCTCTTACTGGCTGTATTATGGGTAGAGAAAATTGTATTTCCAGTCCACTGTGGGAAAGCCCCAACAGTGTTTCTTTTTAAACTCACAGTACAGAACTGACAGTACTTCCAACATGGCAGCCCCTGCCACACATGGCAACAGAGGAGCAGAATTTCCATTCTAATTCATCTGAATTTAAATTTAAAAACCTCTACTCAATTCTGTTATTTGAAAACTTTTAGGTATGTTGAGAGCAACTCAAATGTGTGATTCTTTTACAACTAGAAGTTTCATGAAATCTAATTACAGATCAAATATTTTGAATGAAAATTTAACTTAAATTGAGATGTTTCATAAATGTAAAATACACAACAGATTTCAAGTGTTTATTATGAAAACAGAATTATCTTGTTGATAATTTTAAATTGATTATGTATTGACATGGTAATAAAACTAGTAAATGAAGCAGAATATATTGGTGAAATTAATTTTGCTTGTTTTGTTTTACTTTTAACATGACTTCTGAAAGACATTCCTTTTTTTTTTTTTTTTAATCAGTACCAGGGATTGAACTCATGACCATGCACTTGCAAAACAAGCACTTATGCCGCTGAGCTAAATCCCCAGCCCCAAAATGTTCTGAAAGACATTCTATTTTTTTTTAATCGAACATGACTTCTAGAAACACTTAAAATTCATTATGTGGCTCACCTTATATTTCTACTGGTTGGTGCTGATATAGAATTTTTAAGTATGTAAGATACTAGAAATTCCAGCTGCAATGTCCTCTCAGGGGTAACAGAACCCACTAATAAACCTGAGTGTGCCCTTCTCCATTGACTATATCCAGAGGCTGACACTGTACTTGGCCATGAACATAGGGTGAGTGTTCATGGAGATATCTGAAGACCCTCTCTATGCAAAGAGCAAAACAGGCCAAGACACCATATGGGTCTTCTGAGGCCCCAGTGCCCTCATGCATTCTCCCCAGCCTGCCCACAACTCTCCCTAGGAAAAGACAAAGTACCACCACTTACAACACCTTAGTGAATATTTAGTCTGGAGATCTGCTCCACCTTGGGCATTTTCATTTTGTATTTAATCTGAACTATGGGGGTGGGGTGCTGGAGGACCTCAGATTCACAACCCCTGCTTCTCCTCGTTCTGTTTCTTGTCCACAACTCTTCTGATTCAGTTTCTCGAAGAAATGTCACTGTGGATCTTCTTTTCCTTGTCTTAATTCATGCAGGGTGAAAAAGGTGACCTGGGTGTGATGGGCTTGCCAGGGTCAAGAGGACCAATGGGCTCTAAGGTCAGTGTGTGCTCCAGGGGAACAATCCCAGATCTTCTTACGAAGGCTCTGGAGCAGCTGTGGTCTACAAAATGGGGAGTGTGGGGTGCTGTCTCGGTCTGGGAAATGTTACAGATACTGGAAAGCCCAGTACTTTCCCTTATCAGCCCTTTGGGGGACATCTTGCCCCAGGACGCAGGTGCATAGGGTACCATTCCTACTATCTTCCTGAACTGTGATGATCAAGCTCTGGACAGCAGAGCAAATGGAAACTTTTGTTCAAGTCTCTGTGGGATAAGAAAGCAATGTTCCTTTTAGGCCCTGATATAAACACAACCCTCTGGGACATCTTTATGATTGTAACTCCACTAAAACTTGGGGTGCCATGTGTGGAGAGTGTGCAGCATCCCAGTCAGGGATTTCTTTCACTCTCGGACCACACCCAACTGCCCTACAGCACTGATTGTAAATACACGTTCTGCTTTCCTCTAGGGCTATCCTGGATCCAAAGGAGAAAAGGTCAGTACTTATGTCTGATGCCATCCCAGGACCTGGTCTGGGCTGTAGGCTCTTGAGTCAGTGATGGACAAAGGATGGGCTGAGGTCTCCTTTTAGTCGGTAACTGCAGCCGTCATTCTCAGCCATTCGTCTCTCCTTTGTCAGTGGCTAGAGAGAGGGGCCTCCCGGAAAGGGGGGCTCACAGTGGAGACAGACGCCTGTGCATAGAGCAGATGAGTGAGGCTGGGCAGGTAGAGGATGGGCACAGTTAGCATGGGGGTGCTGGAGGAAGGTGGCAGGTATGTGTCCCTAAACTCGGCTTCTGCAGCATAGCGTCCTCACCTGTCAAAACAACAAAAGCCAACAGAAACTTGGAGACAAATTTCTTATGAGATAACGGACAACATAGGACCCAGAATTTTCTGTGAGTTGTCCTTTATTAATTCAAGAGATCTTTGGGCTTCAAATAGAAGGCAGATCCCAACGTATTCCTTTCCTGGGAAAGCCACCAATATCTCTAAGTCATCTCTCTGTCAAAGGGGGGGTGTTGGCTTAGGAAACTTTTCCATTTGAAATGCTTCACTTCCCCCACTGCAACCCTACCATGATATTAACTCACTGACTCTCCTTGTGGTTTCCTTCTAGGGATCGAGAGGTGAAAGGGGTGACTTAGGCCCCAAAGGTGAAAAGGTAATGGCCAGTCCATAGAAATGATAAACTACAGTGGAAGCAATGGCCCTCTACTCATCCTATATGTGGACTGAATGATGGACAGACAGACAAGCCTCCATTTTGAAAATGGCTGACCAAGCTCATCCTTTCAAGTGTTATCAAAATATTTATCGCTCTATTCACAGGGTTTCCCAGGATTTCCTGGAATGTTGGGGCAGAAAGTAAGTACCTAGAAGTCATGAAACACAGGTCTCAGTTAAAAAAAAAAAAAAATTCAGACCTCCAAGCACAACAAACACGGTCCCTACACTGGGGCTCCTGTTCATCAGGCAGGGAAAGCGGGTTTAACTGTGAAAGGTCCGGTCGTGGGGCACAGGTTGCCTTACGCAGGGTGGGAGGGTAGCAGGATGGTCTCCAGCTCAACAGGAGACAGACTGTTCTGTCCCAGTAGCAGCGTAGCGAGAGGATCATCTTTGCTTTTCCTGCCTTTGAGAGAGACATGGTGATATCAAAGGTCCCTGTGACAAGAAACTCAGACCTGAGCTACAGGCCCAGGCCTTTGGCTTGATGTCGCTGCTGCCCACACTCTTGACAGCACAGATTTTTTTTTTTTTTTTTATAGTGGGGATTGAACTCATGACCTAGCACTTGCCAGGCAGGTGCTTATGCCACTGAGCTAAATCCCCGGCCCCAACAACACAGATTTAAAGGGTGTTGTAATAGGATCAGATGTGTGCAGAATTATTGTAACTGGATGACAGCAATCATGTTGTAGTAGGTAAGTTTGTATTTAATGTTTTAATTAAAATAGTGAAATAGTCAGTGAGCCTCTTGCTTAGGATAAGGCCTAATTGCAAAAGTCTGTTTCGTGTAAATTAAAGAAAAAATATTCAGTAAATGAGAATAGAATGATAGGCAAATATAACAAAAAATATAAAATTAGCAATGGATTGGTAGATTTTTAGAAGCTTTTACTTGTTAGGGTCTGGAGAAAAAGGATGAGGTCAGGATGAGGGGAGGCACCAGGGATTAGAGAGAACGCATAAATGACCGTTAAAAACAATTCCTAAGCCAGTATCGTAACGCTGGCTCTTCACACTTTATGGCATTGACATTGGAAAATATTTTAACTTAGGTCTCAGATTGTAATTTTTTCAAACATGCAAGTGGATGCTTTTTTGAATATTTTGATTTTTTAAAGTTCATCTTAAAGTATTATTTTTCAAAGACAAATTTTTATCTTACTGCATCTAGTCACTAAGCATGTTTAAATATTTTCAGTCATTATACATTAATTTACTATGATTCACCATAGTTTCAGCTGTCAGAAACTGTTTCTGCCTCCTAGAGAAAGTGATGCATTTTTAAAAAAATAGGTTAATCATATAAGCAAATTTGTTGGGGATGGCGGCACATCCCTATAATCCCACACCCTGGGAGGCTGAGGCAAGAAGGTTGCTGTGAGTTCAAAGCCAGTCTGAAGTCTATAGAAACAAGGAGGCCCTGTTTCAAAAACAAAACAAAACATTATATGAACATGTTAAAAGAGGAAAAAAATTATTTTAAAACATTTAGGTTAGCTGGGCATGGTGGCACACACCTGTAATCCCAGCACTCAAGAAACTGAGGCAGGAGGATTACCATGAATTCAAGGCTGACCTGGGGTACATAGTGAGTTCATAGTGTCTCAAAAAAAACAAAACAAAACAAAACAAAAAACAATGAACCATTTAGTGTGGCTCTTTATTCAGTGCGACAGTGAACCTCAAAGAATTGTAAGTTTCTGTAAAACTAGGTGCAGTGGTTTCTGTGACCTCTGCCCCATTTTCTAGGCAGGGCACCCCAAGTGCTTCTTCCCCTTTCATGGTATGCTGTTTTAAGAGGAGCTGATATGATAATCATAATGAGGTCTTAAGAGAGAAATTAGATCAAGAAATTGCTGGCTGCTTCCAGTTGGTTAAGAGAAGAGCCTTCCTTCTCTTCCTTCTGACAATTTCTTTTAAAAATGTATATTGTCTATGGTACTGTTTTCACCTAGCCCAACAAGACCTCCCCTGGTCTCTCGAAACAGCCAAGGGGAAATTGTGCAAACATCTCCACAGCAACAAAGAATCCATCCTATCCCCTCACGCTCTCACCACCAAGAATGCTGAAGGACACAAGTTGGCAAGAAGGCATAGTCTTAAGAACAGTTCCTGGTGATGCAAGATATTGGGGACTTGAATGAGGAAGAATCCATGATGATGGCTGAGCTGACCTATCATTCAGAGCTCATGCTTGATCCTTACTGTACACCTGCATTCTCTAGAATTTTCCACTGTATCACACTGCCTCTGACCACCATGCAGACAGGAACCCGGGTGTCTACAGCTATCTCTGACTGGCCAGGGCAGCTCTTGATCAGCACGGGCTGCTGACCAACAGAAAGTCTCATGGTTGGAACTGTTAAGTTAGCTCACTGGGCTGTAGGGAGATTACAGGAGGCAGGTATAATGTGCTCTATGGGGTCATAGTCTCAAAAAAACCGTAATCCTACAGACCAACTCTAAATCCTAGACTCCTAGAAGAGCATGAAGAAGTAAAGGTATGATGGAGAAATGAGTTTTGCAAAATGTTGGCCTTGAACTATGAAATTCTGTGGCTATGCATTTGGTTCGGATAGTTTAATATAAAATTATTTTGGGGGCTGGGAGTTTAGCTCAGCGGCATAAGCACCTGTCTTGCCAGTGTGTGGTTGTGAGTTCGATCCCCAGTACTGATAATAAATAAATAAATAAATAAATAAATAAATAAGTTTCAATTGGGGATGTCATTCATATCATTCCATGCCTTTTGCAGTGATAATATTGACTATCTGAACACACGTTTGCAACATCTCTCTGCACAAAAAAAGTTTTCATCTAAATCAATGGAAGGGAACTGGGACTCAAAGCAATATTTACTAAAGAGCAGGGAAATGCATATTCCTGATGAACACCATTTAAATGGGTACAAACTTCCTAAGGATGATGACTGGCAAAGCTATGTCCAATCATTAAAACACATAGATTTAACTTTGTGTTAAAAAACAAAACATAATCAAGCACAGTGCAAAAACTTCAACTAGAAGAGGCTTTTCTCCAGTTTGGAGTGTCCCACATGTGACCAAAATATGAAACCTGCACTTGGGTTATGCTGGATGTGGCTCCAATTTGGCCACTAAAATATCTACTGTCCCACCGCTTCCTCTCAGGTAATAAGCAACCAGCTCAGGGATGTACTTCTTTTCCCTCAAAGACAAGACTGCCTTTCACATGACCTCAGCAGTCTCCCGAGCTTCCAGGCCACCTAGCCCCTGGAAAAGACCTGGAGTGATCAAGGGGCCACCCTCATGGGCTGTGATGGTGTAGACCTGGATAGATAAGCCTACTCTGCATGCTTCAATTCCTTGCTTGCTTCTCTTTCTTCTTTCCAGGGTGAGATGGGCCCAAAGGGTGAGCCTGGGATAGCAGGACATCGAGGACCCACAGGAAGACCAGGAAAACGAGGAAAGCAGGTAAAGGCCCAGGGCCTACTACCTCCTCAGGACAGAACTTTCTGACCTGGAGGCAGAAAGAGTAGGTCCATAGGGTCAGTCAGAGATGTCCTGTAGCCCTTGACTCCAGCATCCTCTGGGCCAGTGGACAGAAGCAACACCACCTTCAGGAGCTCCTGGCTGGTCCAGGCTAGCCATAGTTCCAAAGCAGATAGGCAGGGCACGCCATTTGAGCTGCACCTAAGGCCAGAAGCAAGAATGGGTCTTCGGTTCCCAGGAAAAAGTCTAACTTGACCAAAGCAACTGGGAGTGGAAGGAAACCCTGCTCACTCACTCAGAAAACATTCCTTCGGCCTCAGTGTCCCAGACACAAGTGGGTTTTCGAAAATAGGCAGACAGTCCCCTGCCATCGAAAGATCTTCTGGGACTCAGTGACAGAGTGGTTTTCCCCACACAGGACCCCAGTTTGTAAATGGTCTGTTTTATTGGGCTTATTAAGGACTTAGGGAAATTGCTCATTTTGAACTTTCCTGGTGAGCAGGCTCCTGTGCCGAGCGGGTGATGGGAAGGAAAGAGGAAGGTGTGTTTGCCAGGGCAGTTCTAGAGTTTCTCAGGGCTTCGGAAAAATTTTCAGTCTTTTCTGTCATGTCTAGGTACTCCTGAGAGGAGCCCCTTCCTTTTTGATGGTCAGTTTATTGGCCTTTTTATTTCAAAAAGACATTTTAAATTCAATTGTATTTTTTTAATGTTTATTGAAAAGTGACTATACTTCCACTTCATGGTAGCAAACAAAAGCAAAACACACTGGTTACAAGAGTGTTAAAATACAAAATAGCGATAAATCTCACTGCAAAATTTAGAAAACATTACAGAGAGGTTTAAAATTTCAAGAAACATTTTAAGGTGAAACACTTGAAGATAACAATTTTCTATGAAAATCCAAAAGACTTGAAATCCTTACAATAATTTTGAAAAAGGAGAAAAATTTTGGAAGGTTTACATGACATTATTTCCAGAATTAATATACATTTATAACCTTATTTACTCTTTCAGCTTCTCATACTAGGGAGACAATACAATGCTTGCACAGATGAGTCTGATTTATTTTATTTATAAGTATGGACTCGAGTTGCATCCATTTACTTACAAAATTCTCCAGTTTATCTTTTTTATGGATGAATAATATTCCATTATGTTAAAAAAAAAACATCTTTTTTATCCATTCCTTGGTTGATGGGCATTTAGGTTATTTCCAAGATCTGGCTGTTACAAATTGTACTGCTATAAACATGGGTGCACATATATCATTGTGGTATGATGTGTATAATTCTTTTGGGAAGATATCCAGAAGGGAATAGCTGGGTCAAATGGGGCCTCAAATCCTAGTTTTTTGAGGACTCTCCACACTGCTTTCCAGAGTGACTGCACCAGTCTACACTCCCACCAGCCGCGGAGAAGGGTTTCTTCTTCCCTACAACTCCCCAAGTATTCATTGTTGGTTTATTTCTTAATGTCAGCCATTCTTTCTGGAGTGAGATGGAATCTCAGTGTTGTTTTAATTTGCATCTCTTGGATGTTTAATGATGTTGAAAATTTTTTCATGTATTTATTTGCCATTTGTGTTTCTTCATCTGAGCAGTGTGTATTCACCCCAGATGCCCATTTTTTGGATTAGATCTCTAAATTTGGGAGGTCAACTATATTTAAATAATTTTAATTTTTAAAATTGATATAGGGATATGAATATGTGCACTACTTGCTTTTTAATGATAATGCCTTTAAATGTTAGGAGAAAGATATTTTGAACATATATTAAAATATTTGTGTTTATTTTATTTTTAATTGGCAAATAATTATATATTTGGAACTACACTGTGAAATATATATTGTGGAATGGTCATGTCAGGCTAATTAATGTATCTGTCACTTCCTATATTAATTATTTCTGGTAAGAACATTTAAAATTCATTTTAAAAAAAATAAATATAATCCATTCACTTTGTCAACTTTTTACTTCTCTTTCCACTATAAATACTTACAATATCATAAAAACTTACAAAAGTCAGAAAAAATAAGAGAAAATGTCTAAAGGTTCACCACTCAACCATAGGTACTATTGGTCATTATGGTACAATTTGGTATGTTTCCTTCCAAAATTATTTCTTTTTATACACCAAGCTGTTTCTTTTATATCTAATATATAGTTATTTTTGTCTTTAACTTTTCTAGTTCAAATCACAGTATGTAGTTTTTCTTGTTGCTATGGATATTAGCTGATGTTTGAGAACATCTTTTTAAAATATCTGCTCCATGTTTTAGTGAGTAGGTAACAGATGGCTTTGACAAGAGAGATCTAACCAGATTGTGTTAATGGTGAAAGGTGAACAGCTTGGGTGCAAAGCTTTCCCCATTCTCCTGGTGACTTCTTTGGGCTCGATCCTGTGTGTATGTGCCCACTGCACGTGGTTTGCCAACTTTTGCTTACAGCAGAACCATCTGAGGTATTGACTGAATACAGGTTCCCACAGCACGTACCATTGTCATAGGCCCAAGTTTGCCATGCGTCACCCCCATTGCACAGGCTTTAGTTACCAAAGACTGGGATACAATTGGCCTGAAATGGGCCTTCGGCAGGATTTTCATCATTTTGTTTTTTAAGCTTCCCATGTCATTCTAATATGCAGCCAGAGTTTGGGACTATGGTCACACCGTGAAGCTAATCACGGTCTCTTGCAAGTAAATTTAGGAATGGCAGACTCCAGTCTGGCTAATTCAGGTCTCACAAGAACTTTTGAAGTGACCAAATTCCAATCTGATTTTCAAAGTTCTACAATAGGTGATAAGGTTATGGCTCCACAGTGCTACCGTAGACACCAGTTTTCTTAAAGGTAGACCCAGAAAAAGGAGAGGAAATATTTTATCATGTTCTCCCCTGCTGGTGACTTCCATTCAGAATATTTTATGCTTTGGGGTCCAAGAAGCCCGTTGGTGATTGGGAGGATTGCTCAGGGGTAAAGTGCTTGCCTCGTATGTGCAAAGGCCTGGCTTCCATCCAGGACAAGGCAAGAACAAAAGAGAAACTGGTTGACTTCCATCCTCTACTTTTTCCAATTGTTTGTTTTTTCTTGGGAAACCAAGACCAGGAAGCCTATTTTTTTTTTTTCTACCCCGCTGACACTGATTTCACTGAAGTAAAAGCCGTACCAAAACCACATCTGTGAGCTCAGAGCAGAGGAGCTCACCTTTCCTACACAGTGTCACGGACAGCCGGGGTGTGCTCCAGCCCTCACTCAGTCAGCAGGCACTTGCGTCGTTAGCTTTGGGAGCCTACCACGCTGCTTTATTTTAGTCATGAATTCATTTCCTAGCGTAGAGTGCTGTACCCAGTGTTTGTTGAGCCTTTTGGTACTAACAGTTCCTGGAGATTACTGTACATCAGTCCAAAGTCAGAAATTAAAAATTTAGAAGAGATTTCAGATAGAATTTCCAAACCAGAAGGATTTTAGAAACCATTTAACCCAATTTCTTGTTTTTCACAAGGAAACTGAGGCCCAGGGAGGTGGAGCTGCTAGTGGGCTGGGGTCAGAATTTAGAGTATGGCAACCGGGTTTCTCGTTTCCTTTCCCTGTCACCTCTTGCTGCAGGACTTGCCTTTGGGCAGATTCAGGAAGGCACCTGTTGTCTTTTTCATAAAAACCTTCAGTTAAGGTGGCAAGTAAGAAATAAAAAATGCTTTCCCTGGAGAGTACTGCCCCTTAGTCCTGCTGATAAAGATGTGGCTGGTTCTGAGGATTCCTTTACTGCTGGGTATCAGAATCAAGGAACATTGCCAGCTCCATCAAGCTGTGTACTTCCTGTGCTTAGAGCCAGCTGAGCTGGCTGTCAGAAAAATAAGGGCTAGCTGTGCCTATATTAAGCAGGTGTGACTTCCTCTGCCATTCTGGGATCCATCTTGGTTACCTCCTGAAATGCTTCAGCGTAAGCTGGGCTTAAGAATACCCTCCGAGAGGATGAAATTGGAAACAAAGTGACCTCATGCGTTCCACAGTAAGAACTGAAGAACTCCTGAGGTATTATCGAGAGGGTCCCCATGGCCATGTTGACCAGGCAGCAGGTCACATGTCACCTTTCTGACTGGAAAGGAGTCTCTAGCATGCTGCTTCTCAGACGTGTGAAAGATTGTGTGTCATCAGGTGGGCAAGTTTGCCAGGCCAAAGGTCAGTGGTCACTGTCCTCATTAGGCCCAGGGCAGGGTAGTTAGCAAATTGCTTAGGGGAAAAGCCTGAGGTGGTACACACCAGCACTCTTCTTTGGTGTCACTTTAAGGGTCCCCTGAGGGGAACCGAGAGCCGGATTGCTGTAGAAACCCCCAGAGTAGGCAGCAAAAGGACTTGCCTAGGGAAATGGCAGCAGCTGTGTTACCAACTAGCCTGGGTCCTTCCTTTTTGTAATGAAAGAAATCAAAACCAAAGCACGAATTTACAGAAAAGATGTTTTAAATTGGGAAATTAGAGGGAAAATAAGAAAGAACTCCAGCTTAGGTAGCTGAAGGCGACACATTCTGATAGTGGGGTTCAGACTGGCCCACTCACAAAGGCAGAAGGTCGGGCTTGAAGGGTCAGCTAGGGGGCTGGAGCATTATCTCAGTCCTAGAGTCCGAGTTCTGGGATCTGGACGGCTGGGAGATGGTCCTGTTCCCAGGTGATTGACAGTTGAGCACAAGTAGGTTCAGAACAGTGACTGGAGGAAGCATAGTTGGATGTCTCTGAAAGTGACCCGTCCTGGGGTTTTCAATCTTCAAAAGGGTAAGATTCTGTAAATTCAGGGCCAATCACCTTGTTTTGCCAGTTTGTAGACAGACATTCTCTAAATGCCTATCATATCTGTATGTAGACCTGAGAAGAGATTTGACCCAAATTTTACAGTAACAAAGGGTACAAAATGGAAATCAAACTTCATTGTCTTTTGAGGCTCCTGTAACAGACCAAAACTCGTAGCAGACATGGCTTTCCCGGGAGGAAACCCAAATCACGCTTTTGGGGCAGCAGGCAGGGGCCAGGATTCTCCCTGTTCCCGCATCCCTGCAGTGATCCCAGCTGTCTTATTATTCTTGTACAAATAAAATGGGCTGTGTGGACCCAGCAGTCATAACTCCTTAAGTGAATGGCCCTCCTTAGTTTGTTTCGAGACCTTGACATTTTCTCACTCCTTACCAAGAGTTTGAACTTTGTATGGGGCCCTGGCCTTTAACCACAAGTTTGTGTGGATCTTATCTGTAGCTAAGAATCAAGTAAAGAGCACATCTTCTTTGCTTTCCAAGTGGCCACTCAGCTGCCTGTCTCCAGCCTGCTGGTAACCGACTTTCTGCTTAACATTATAACTGCATCAACTACAGGATGCCTTTATGTAAAAAATCAGGTGAAAGAAATGAAACCAGACCTGCTGCTGTGCCATTTGCCTCGCTCCACCTAACCCCTCATCCTGTGCAAACCATGCTTTCATGTCTGTGATCTTTGTTAGCCTCACACAGGAGTATATCTACTGGACCCATTCTACAGAAGACAAAACAGAGGCACAAAGCAAGGACAATGAGTTACACAGGGTCTCAGGGTCAAGGTGAAACCTCTTGCTTTACAGGTCAACAAACCTCCCAGTGCTTTGCGTTGTCTGCTGCTTCCTCCTCCTCATTTGACCTGAGGAGGGGAGGGGAGCACGGTAGATTCCAGCCCACGGGAAGCGCATGTCTCACAGGGGACAGTGATAAAAGGACCCTCAGATAATCTCTACCCTGCAGTCTCCGATAAATGCTATGAGGGGACCTGATGCTCAGAGAAGGAATCCACTCAGGTTGGGGAGGTCAGGGATCTTTGCTAAAGCACATTTGAGCTGATGCTAAAGACACAGGGGAGGGAAGAGGAAAACTGCCCAGAAGCAAGAGTTTGGGGAAGCTAGATACAAGTTTAGTGTTCTTGAAGATCCAAAATCCATAAAACTACCAAGAGACTAGGAAGCCTGCCAAGGCCAGCTTCATAGGCGGAGGAAGGAGCTGGGTCTTTATTCAGAGAGCAGCAGGAAGCCAGTGACTGGGGACAGCTCTTGAGGTGAAATAAAAAGTCTCCACCAGTGGGAAGGAAGCCTAAATTCTAGGCTCAACTCTGCCACCTCCAGGCTAGAAGACTGGCCCAAATCATGCCCAGGGAGTGGTGAATGGGTTCTGTTTGATGTCATGTTTCTAGGACAGAGCAAGAACCAGGGCCTGCCAACTTAGCACCATCAGTATTTCCAAGCATCGCCTGCCCTGAGTCTTTTAGGATTTGGTCACATCAGGACTTCCGGGGCTGCGTCGTGCCCCCAACTTTTGCTCCTAAGTGCTGAGTTGCTCCTGATTTAGAGACCCGTGGGAAGGAAGCTGTCTATATCATGGTCTCATAACAGACTCCGCCTTTCTTTCCATCAGGGACAGAAGGGAGATAGTGGAGTTGTGGGCCCTCCTGGCAAGCCTGGGCCGTCTGGTCAACCTGGTCATCCAGGCCCTCCAGGACCCCCAGGGCCCCCGTCTACAGGTAAGAGCTATACAGCTTCACTGTATTTACAGGGGCCCCTCCTGGCCAGCTGCCCTGGACAGGACACAAGGAGACACCCCAGAGCTCCACCTTCTGTCTGCAGTTAGAAACTGCCAGAGGCACTTTACTGTCTTTATAATTTCTCTACAGTTTCACCCATTCATGTCTTACATAAGCAATGCGTGAGGCCGTGTGAAACAAGCTTTATTTATTTGCATTGAAGATAGGGAAGAATTTCTTTAAAAGAAACCAAATGTCTAAGGTCCAGGAGGGCATGGGTGCATTGTTACCTTGTTTGATCTTCTTAAATTTGATTAGTTATGTCCTTTATTTTGGTCCCCTGCAAGGCCTTTCAGACACCTTCTCTAGGTCCAAGAAGAAAAAAGGAAAAGAAAAAAAAAAAAAAAAGAACTGCTGATTGTACAGCAATTTTTTGTCCTTACTTTATAAAAGGAATCAAAACAATTTTTATTCCAACTTGTTTCTTGAAAAAGTGAAGACATGTTAAAATCCCAACGCACCCTTTTTCCTACGTTTCTGTGAAGGTGCTGGTAGCACATTACAGGACACATGAGAAACACATTTTCTTAGATTCTTTAAACCAAATGGAAGTGCGCTGTAGACCCCAAGCTGTCAGGATGCTGAGGAGACTCAATCCTAGGCACTGGGGTTCTCTCTACTTCTCCAACTGTCACAGAAGGATTGGGCAAAGATCCTGGTGAATTAGGGTAGAAAAACATCGGAGGAGATCTTGCAGCCTTTGGTCTGCACCTCTGGAATATCTGTCTTCCAGGGCTGGGGCTCATGGGCGCCTGTAAACTGCTCCACCACGCAATGCTTGAGCGTCACAACACGGCAAGGCCAGGAATCCTGTCCCTGTGGCTCAGCTTACCAAGGAGCACTCACAACCATTGTTTTAAAGAGAAAAAAATAAAGATGAACAGACTTTCAAAATAGGGTAACAAGAGGGTAGCAATAATTAATCCATTGTGTATTGTTATCTTCACAGTAGTTACTCAAGAGTACAAGATATAGGCATGAAACATTGTCCAAACAATATTAGCACAAACTTTTCTTCCCAGTGAACTAAGAGAAACTAGCTGTATAAATTATCTTAACTATCTTGTGTATATTTTTTTTCCTTTCCCTTTCCTTCTTTTCCCCTTTTCCCTGTCAGTTTCTCTTTTCTTTTTTTTTTTTATTTTTTTAGTTTCTCTTTTCTTTTGAACAGTTTCTCCCCAATTCACACTATCTACTGTACATTTTGGATCTTATTTACTCTTTCAGCTCCTCACACTAGGGAGACAATACAATGTTTACACATGTGGACCTGATTTATTTCCCTTATGAGTATGGTCTCAAGTTGCATCCATTTACCTATAAAAGTCTCCAGTTTATCCTTCTTTATGACTGAGTAGTATTTCATTGTATAAAAATACCACATCTTTTTTATCCATTCCTCAGTTGATGGGCATTTAGGCTGTTTCCAAGATCTGGCTATTATAAACTGTGCTGCTATAAACACGGGTGCACATATATCACTGTGATGTGATGTTTCTAATTCTTCTGGAAAGATACCTAAAAGAGAAATAGCTGGGTCAAATGGGGTCTCAAATCCTAGTTTTTTGAGGACTCTCCACACTGCTTTCCAGAGTGGTCAAACCAGTCTACACTCCCACCAACCTTGGAGAAGGGTTTCTTTTTCCCCACAGCACCCCCACAAGCACTTGTTGTTGGTTTATTTCTTAATGTCAGCCATTCTTTCTGGAGTGAGATGAAATCTCAGTGTTGTTTTAATTTGCATCTCTTGGATGTTTAATGATGTTGAAAATTTTTTCATGTATTTATTTGCCATTTGTGTTTCTTCATCTGAGAACTGTATGTGTTCATTTCAGATGGCTGTTTTGGGATTGGGTCTTTGAATTCGGGAGGCCTGATTTTTTTTTAGTTCTTTATATGTTCCAGATCTCACAACCATTCTTTTGGAGTTTTTTTCTCTTCCCCAGGATACAAGGGCCCTGTCTTCCGTCTGTCTAGGGAAATCCGTTTTCTTCCAACCTCCAATTAAGTGACCAGAATTTAAGATGCAGCCCAGGCCCATTGCCCATAATCTGCTTCTGTGAGCAGCCAGGTAACCTGGTGGCTCCTTTACCTAGTCCTCATCCTCTTTGGTCCTGGCATGCAAAGTTTGCTGCATAGCTCCATGACTGTGAGCTGCCAACCTCAGAGCCGGAAAGGTTGGGTTTCAAGGTCACTGGCACACAGGGAGCTTATCTGCCATCATAAAGGCTCCCAGCATCTGACTTGAACTCTCACTCCCTCCTGGGGTCTGGGTGGAATGACAGTGGCTCAGAAGCCCACTGTTTTGTCCTGCCAGTCTTTTGTGTATTGCAACCCCTTCCCTTTGGCAAGCCTGGCAGAGTCCAGTGTTGCCTCCCTGAGCTTCTGGCTCCTTCTCCTAACATGTCCACTGTCTTTCCCTCCACCATCTCACCCTCTACCAGATCCCAGGCTGACTGGCAGCTGCCCTCCAGCAGATACCAACTTCTCTGCCAAGCTGGAACATTATCCTGTGGTCTCTCTGGGCCCCTGTGACCTGAGATGACTCTCTTCTCACCCCCTGCACAATAAAATCCTCTGCTTCCTCCAAAGCCCTCTTTTCAGTGAGGGTACAAGGGCAGGTCATCCTCTCTTGAGGCTCGTCACACAGCGCCTTTCTGTGGTGGCCCCACGCTGGGCACTGTTTCCTGCAGATGTGTTTCCTCTAACTGCGAGGTGATGGGTTCCTGAGGGCAAGGTCTGTGACTGAGTCAGCTTCAGACCCACCCGCCATGGCACCTGGTGACAGAGATGAGCAGGCCTGGTCCTGCAGGTGCTCGCATCCTGTCCCTGCTGGGTTACAGCCAGCAGCCAAGCAGGATGAGGCTCCTGTCTTTGAACCAGCATCCCCTCCCTCCTCTTCGACTTCTTTTGTGCTACTTCCTTCCTGAAGAGCCTCCCAGCGAGAGGGGGCTGAGGAGGGAAAGGAGGAAAACTGGGACAATAACCTTGTTCTTTGTAAAGGTTTGTGGAGGTTATAGGCAGGTAAAGTGGAAGGCAGGAGTGTAAAACCCCATGCAGAAGACCAGCTGGATAACCACCCACGGCTGTCCAGGCCCCTGAAAGATTCTGAAGTTACCTTTGAGAGAATGATAAAAAGTCCTGAACCTGCCCTCAGGGAGGAACCACACACCTACATCCAAAATGCCGAAGCGCTTCTCCAAAGCCGTCTTGTGGCAGCCTGGCGTTCCACTAACCATGAGCTCGCCTCCTCCGGCCCAGTCCAGCCCTCCCTTTAAGGATAAGAACTGGAGCCTCAGAGAGGGGTGACTTCCACACGATCGATCACAGAGCTGACTCCTGCCCCCGCCCCGGCCCAGAGTCAGGCCGTGTCACCTGTGCCCCCCGCCCACGGCCTCTGAGCATTGTTGCGCTGGCCTCTCTGCCTTCTCCAGAGTAACAAGCTTGAGGTGGGGAGTTCAGGGTGCTGTGCCCTTCACGAAGGCAGGAAGCAGGAAGGGTAACAGATGCCCTCCCAGCAGCTGGGGGGAAGTGGCAGGGAAACTGTCATGGTGGCATTAGGCTCCCTGCCATGTCCTGTCAGGAGGCTCCCTGGGGTCCCACTGTCCAGCACCACAGGCCAGCTGATGCTGGGGAGGCTGTTGAAGGTAGCAGCCTTTTAGCTACCCAAGTGTCAGAGAAAGAGAGGCTGGAGGCTGGGGAAGGAATAAAGGCGAAATGCCTCTAGGAAGGATGTGATTTGCAATAATCGAATTACAAATTTGGCTGAGTCCTTCCTGCACCCAGGCAGGATATAAGTGAATCAATGGTGATACCTGGGAATTGCCAGCTTCCTGAGAGCATCAGTATTCTAGGAGCTCATCTTTTGGGTGGCACATCATTAGGTCAAACATGAGTGCAAATTTCAGCCTCGCCACTAATGAGTTGGATAACTGGAAGAATTCCTGATTCACCAAGGCTTTGGTTCTGCAGGAGCCACTGGGGCCACAGTGGAATTCTGCTGGAGCACCCCACTCATGCCCCTGGTCAGACAGCAATCCCACTTCATTTTTCCCAAGTGCTTAGCTACCTAGAAGAGCCCTGGGCTGAAGGACTCTCTGTCTCTCTGGGCCTTTCTGAAAATATCAGTGCAAAAGACTGGAGCTCTTTGCATAGAATTATATTCATATGTTTTGTCAGGTCAGACAACCATAAAGTGGAATAGGAAACCAGCAGCCTCCTTTCTCCTGCTATCAGAATTCTGATCTTGAACAGATCTGCCAGCCAGCTCTAGGCTGACTGGGGCTCAGGAAGTTGGGGTCTTTTTACCAGCAGCTTCCTTATTTGTGGTTTCAACCAGACTTCTCCCTTGAAATCATTTTGTTTTCTGCCCTTCTGGGGATCTACACACTGAGTTCCCAGTTCCTGGCTACCGAGATATTATATTGCCTGACACCAATGACTGCTGCTCTCCAATTTTGCCTTATTTTCCCAGGAGGGGTACATGGCCATTCCTTCTCAGTCCTGTCTTATCTTCTGTTTCCTCTCTGCCTGTTTGATAAACCTTGCTGTAGCTCTACTCTGCCAGCTAGAGTGTGATTTCTAGGTTTTCTTCTCTACTTAGCCTGTATTCATTCATTCATTCATTCATTCATCAAACATGTGCCATGCTCCAACTCCTTGTCAAGCCCTGCTGTGCTCGCGGAGCTTACATTCTGGAGAAGACAGACCTTGATGGAATAATCTCGCCTATCTGGAATGGCGCAAAGCAGTGCTGTGAAGGATAGACATAAGGAGCTAAGAAACTGCCTGAGTGAACACGACGGAGTACAGGGTTCAGAACAGCTTCCCTGAGGAAGTGATGAAGCCAGATCAGAAAGGAGTCAGGCAGCCCCTGGGGAAGGTTGGAGAGAGGATGGAGAGAGAAGTTCTGGTGAGGGACCCAGTCCGTGCAAATACCATCTCCCCGGTCCAGCAGTTCTCAGTCTCGGTGGACACTAGAAACACCTTGAGAGCTTTTACAGCAGCTTAGTGGTAGAACACGAGCATGTGTGAGGTCCTAGGTTAGGTCCCAGCACCCAGCAGACGCACGCACGCGCGCGCACACACACACACACACACCCACACCCACACACTTATGGATGCCTATTCTATTCTTAGAAGTCTGAATGAAACTGGCCTGAATGAGATGTGGCCTGGACAATGGGGTCTTTAAAAGCCAAGGTAAAACCAGGCACAGTGGCATGTATCTGTAGCCCTAGATACTCATGAGGCTGAGGCAGGAGGATCATTTGTGCCCAGCAGTTTGAGACCAGCTTGGGAAACATGATGAAATACTGTCTCAAATATTAACAAACATCTATTACCCTAACAATTCTCCCACATTGTTAGAGAGTAAATTTCCTGATCATATCTTCACGATATGTTCTGACTTTTCTCAGTGTCCATAAAGACTAAGTAAGCTGAGCATGTATAAATATACCACTTTCTTCCTGGAGAAATAAAAGAAGCCCACATCCAGAAATTCTTTAAATATCTATATTTATGTATCTATATATAATTAAAAACAATAAAAATTATTCTTCAGCAATGTGTTCTTCTGCAAGAATCCCCTGTTAATGGTCAGAACAAATACAGCATTGTTTCTCTCTAACAAGGAACCCAGAGAGAAACTATACCTGGCCTTGGTTCAGCCCCCAAATCACTCTCGAAAGCCTATTTCCCATGAGCCCCTGTCTTCCCTGCATGAGGGCTGCCTTCTCACATCTATTACTTTACTGTTGCAAGATGGCAGCTGCTGCAGCAGTTTTTCATCTAACTATAAGGCAAGAATGCAGGAGAAACTATCCCTCTTACTAGCTGGCTCTCCTCTTATCATGGCCACATGTTGGATCACAATCATCTCTTTGGACTTCTCCTTCAAGCCTATCCTGAAATGCTATGGGCTTTACCCTGCTTTCTGTTGTACAAGGTGTTTATATCTCCCTGGACTGTTTGGTTTTCTCTTCTTTGGTGCTCGTAACACAGTGATCTGTTGCTTTCTAGGACAACTTGTGATGGGACTCAAAGGGGAAAGAGGATTTCCCGGGCCTCCAGGAAGATGTCTCTGTGGCTCCCCTAGGAATGTGAACAACCCTTCCTCCGGGGAGTCCGTGTATGGGCCCGGTTCCCCGAGAGTTCCTGTGGTGAGGCTCTTCTGGAAAAAGTTGGGTGGCTGTCCACGAGGACCTCCTTCCTGGTTCTCTCAGGCCTTTCAAGACTCCTTTTGGTAAAACTTCCTTTTCCCCACTACACTGGGCACACATTTGTTGAAGGAAATTGCAACATAGTAGGAAATCCAAAGAAGGAACTCAGACTGTCCATTTGATTATGGGTTCACTTTTCAATATTTCCTTTGTCTTTTTTTTTTAAAGAATAACTTTGATATGGTTCAGATTATATTGTATAAACATGTGATCTTCCAGTTATTTATTGAAATCCTGTCCTGTTTCTGTGCTCTGTAAATATCATTCTGAACCTTTTATTATAGAAATTTTCAAATAAATATAAAAGAACAAATAATGAAACAAATCCCAGGCACACTTCACCCAACTTTGACAATGACTAACTCACATCTAATCCCATTTCCCTCTTTCTTTTTCATGCCTACTTTACTGCCTGTCCTCCCTGGAGTTATTTTGAAATAAACTGTGGGCATCAATTTGTTAGAAACATCATTTAAGTGGATACACCTCATCCATCCATCCATCATGTAGCTTTGCCATGGTTTACTTTACCCTGCTGTTGGATATTTATAGACATGCCCAAGCTTTTCACTGATGTAAAGAATACTGCAAAGAACATCTTTGAGTGTGATCGTGGTGTTAAGAATCATTTCCAGATGCCCAGTTACCTAACCAGGTGACTCTTGGGAACCTCTAAGATATTTAAACATGATCAATCATGGCAGGTATCTTAATTTTAAACTCAGACATTAGGAATTGGATTGAGACGGCATGGGTGTCAGGACATCTTCCCTATTCAGAGGAGATGATACATTGTATGATGCAGTCATGCCCCACTGTGAACCAGCCCAGCAAGAGATCATGTTCCTGCCTCCATTACCCCCACCCCTGGGAGCAGTGCTCTCTGGAATCCTCACCAGTGTGTTCTCTGGCAGATTTTTGTGGTCAACAACCAGGAGGAGCTTGAGAGGCTGAACACCCACAATGCTATTGCCTTCCGCAAAGACCAGAGATCTTTGTACTTCAAGGACAGTCTTGGCTGGCTCCCCATCCAGGTACCTCCCGGGAGACCCCTTAGCATGCCCCCTACTGCCGTGGCTCTCACCCAGGAAAGGGATACATGCAAAAAAGAACAGGAAGCCCCTTCTGGCTCCGTCCTTCCGGCCTGGACAGAGCTGCTGCACTCTGTGTCCGTGGCAGGGCTGAGCATCCTCCTCCTCACACTTTCGGAGCAGCTGTCCACATCCATCCCTTTGAGCAAAGGTCCCTAGCGCAGCCTCTGTGACCCTGCGGTACAAAAATGCCACTTTCATCAGACCCAGCATCCTGCCAAGTCGAGAACCCTGATGAGGAAGTACCTTTCTACCCCAGGACCAAGCTAAGGGACGCCCCTCTCTCTAGCCATGCCCCTCAGGCCCAGCACACCTGTCCCCAGTGCCGTGACCTCCCTGCCCCTCCACTGCCTGGGCATGACGCCTCCCGGGTTAACCTTGTGTGTCTCTTTGGCCAGCTGACCCCTTTCTACCCTGTGGATTACACTGTAGACCAGCGTGGCACCTGTGGGGATGGGGTCCTGCAGCCCGGGGAGGAGTGTGACGACGGTAACCATGATGCGGGCGACGACTGCGTCGGTGAGTGGAGCCCTGCGGGGAGGCCCTGAGACCTGAGCAGCTGCGGGGGAGGGTCTGGACCCCAGCTGTGGTGGTTTGGGGCCATGCTAGAGCCAGAGAATGCTACCTACCACCCTCCCAATCTCAGGCCAAATGTTAGTTTTCCACTACTGAAGCGTATCAACCAGTGAAAGTCAAGCTTTTTACCTCCAGGGGAGCCTTCCCAGGCCCAGGCTCTTCACACTGAGCTAAATCCCCAGCCATTTGTTTATTCTTTATTCCCAGACAGAACTTAGATTAGCTTCTGCTAAATTGTTCAGGCTGGCCTCCTGCCTCAGCCGCCATAGTCTCCTTGACAAACAGCACTTCCCAAGCTCAAAAGAAAGGTAACATAATGGGCGCTCACTTTGTATGCAGGACCGAAAGGCAACAGTGGGGGCGGGAGGTGCAGGCTGGCCTTCGGACTCCCTTCCCCAGGTGACACAGCTGGCCCTGTGAAGGAAAGCTAGGCTCCCCTAGCTGCCTCCAGCTGCGGCCGGCCGGTGCTGAGTGAGACACAGGCAGCCTGGTGCTGGAGCGTTTGTTTTGCTTTGCTTTTTTTTTTTTTAAACCAACAAAAGCAGGAGGGGAGGGAAAAAGCACTGTTTTCCAAGTCAGAACAGAGTGCAAACACAAGCTCTAGGAGCCGGCAGGCAAGAGGGGGACCCTCAGGCTCACAGCCCTGAGCCTCCTTCCTCCTCTGTAAAATACTTGTGGGGTCCCAACCCCCCAGATCTTGGGAGCTTGTGGTTGTCTGGCATGGTGAGGAATCAATAGTTTCTGACTTGGTTTGCCAGTCCTTTGGCACCAAGCCCTTGGTCCTTGTCCTCTAGTTTAGGGGAGGGGGACAGAGCAGAAAGCTGAGGCTCTGGAAGGGTTCATGCAGTGGGCAAGGGGAGCACCGAGGGTGGTGTAGCAGCACTGTCCTCGGGTTCTCCCAAGGTGCCAGGGTACCCACCCGTGGATGCTACTCCTTCCTGGGTTCCCTTCCCCTCTGCCCATGACGCTCAAATGGGCACTCACACCGTAGAAAAGACCTAGTTGGGATTTCTATGTCCTGAAAAGATGAAGGGGGTGTCTTCCTCGGGTGAGGGTAGGGGGTCTTTGTAGAAGATCACGTGGTTCCCTGGGGACACGGGCTGGGCTCCCCATTGTTACCTCCTTGGGACCTTCTCTGCTATCAGGCAGGAGTCTCCACGCTCCTTCTCGGTGTCAGATGTCCCAGGCTCCTACCGCTCACTTCACAGGAACTCATGGCTGTCCCATGCGGGGTGGACACGGTCTCTGTCCCACATCTGCAGATGAGGACGGGGCAGTGGCAGGCCCTGGCTAGTAAATGAGGAGGCTGACTGGAGTCCCAGCTCTGACTCTTGTTCCGTGGTGTGTCCGGGGAGATTTTGGGTCCACAGCACAGGCATTGGGGGCAGTGGGGTGTCCGAAGTCTGATACGGTGGTTTTCCAGCAGGCGTGGTGCTCTCGGGGACCTTGGGACTGCACAGCCCTCAGAGGCTGAGGCAAGCCTGCGCCACCCTGCCCTTCTCCAGGCTGCCCTCGCTTGTGTCCCCTCAGGCTGTCGTCGGGCCTACTGTGGAGATGGTCACCGGCACGCGGGCGTGGAGGACTGCGATGGCTCCGACTTCGGCTACCTGACGTGCGAGACCTACCTGCCTGGGTAAGGAAGGGGCCGTGCACCCGCACCCGCAGTTCCTTTCCCTCCCAAACACTTCTGAGTGTCTCTCACATTCCTGGTACTTTCTAGATACTGGGGCAGGGTGAGAGATAACAGCACATCCTCCCCACTCGCAAGGAACTTTCTGCTCCATCCCTGGGCAACCTCTCTGTTGGAGCAGGTGCCCCTGGCACTGAGCTGGTGCAGACATAGCTGCCAGCTCTGTCCCCCCAGAGAGCCAGTAGGCAATCCCAGAGAGAACCGTGGCCATGGCCATCTCCTGGCTGTGGTCTGGGAGGGAAGCCCAGTGGAGAGGGGTGATCTCAGCACATCCCAAAGAATCCACACTTCCACACAACCCGAATTCCCTGGAATACCCTCCCCACCCCTCAGCCAGGCCTGTGGGAAAGAGTGAGGTTAGACCAGCATGGATGTCTAGCTCTGATCCACCATGACAGTATTCCCTCCTAGGACCGACTCCTATAGTCATCTCTAAGAGTCCTCAAGGGGTCGTCACACCTCTCGGGACACGTGTGTTAGTGTCCCAGCCTCCATGTTGACGTCTCCTAGGCCACCACAGGGGCAGTGGCCCCTTGAGGTGCTGGTCCCACATCTAGAATGTAGTTTTCTGGTACAAAAGGGCCCTGTGTTCCTCTCCTCCTCACAAAACCAGAGCTGCAGAACAGCCTAGGAAAAACAGGAAGGTTGTGACCCCCACACCGTGTGCTGTTCTTCCCTGGGCTCCAGAGTCAGTCGGCTGGCCTCTCACATCCTTCAGGCCCTCAGCGAGGCTGGGGAACAGACACCAGGGCTGCATCTTTCTCGCCTCCATTTTCTCTTCCTAGCAGTCTCCTCATCTGGCCACCAGACACAATACAAGCATATTCACCCAGGCTGGGAAGTACACACCTATAATCACCTGGAGCCTCTAAGCTTGTGCAGGCTCAGCCCAGACGCCAGTTACACATACGTGTCTGTGTGCACTGTCCCCTCCCTGACGTACAGAAGTCTCCTGACAGGGGCTGGGAATGTGGCTCAGCGGCACAGTGCCTGCCTAGCGAGCACAAAGCCCTGAGTTCAGTTCCTGATACCAACAAAGAAAGTAGTAAAAAAGACCAGCGGTCTCCTGAGAGGCAGCTGCCAGAGTCAGCAGAGCTGAGCAGCTTGCTGACTCCATGAGGTGACTGAGTGTAGAGAGTTAGACCCAAAGTACAGATTTGTACAGGGCCCAGGGTTATATGCCCGCTTACTCTGGTCAGTGAAGGCCCAGAAGCCCCAGAGAGAGGCTTGTAAATGAGTGTATCATGTATAAAACTCTGTCTCAGGATTATCACTGTGTTTACAGAGGTGTAGAGTACACTGTCCAGTATGGTAGCCCCTGCTAGATATTCCTACTCAAATTCAAACTAATTAGAAATAAATTTTAAGGTCAGTTCTACGGTAACTGTATTTCAAGAGCCCAGTAGCCACATCTGGCTGGTGGTGTCGTCTTGGGCTGCACGGATACCCAAGCTTGTACCATCTCACGGGCCCCGAGAAGGGAAGAGTGTCTCATAAGTGCTGAGTTAAGAGCAGGGCCAGTGCACCTTCTGTCCTGGCCCCTCCGCTGGATCCCCAGAGCCTGCCTCAACTTCCCCAAGCTCCACACCCCAAAGGAAAATAAGAAAACTTTGTCTGGAGTCCCTGCTCCTTAGTGAGAGGGCAGCAGGAGCTTCTATTTGATGCAGTTTGACAGAGTCACCAAAGGTGGCCTTTAGAATGTGGCCTCCCCCCCAGAGCTGGCACACACTCACCTGCCCATGGCCATGTTTTCCCTGACCCTTGTCTTTGTTCCCGCAGATCCTATGGAGACCTGCGGTGCACCCAGTACTGCTACATTGACTCCACACCCTGCCGCTACTTCACATGAGGACACAAGGAGCAGGTTGTGCAACTGACAGCCACTGTCTACCCTCATCAAGCTGGCCTTGCATTCTCCTGGGCCAGTGTCCATCCACCAACCTTTGTGTGAAAAACAATGAGGACAAACTCTTGCTGCTAAGTCGTGCTTTTGATGGTCTGACTGGAAGAATTTAGGACCACTGTGTCCTAAGTACCAAGTAACCTTCCACATGCCCCACCCTGGAAACTAACTGTTCCCTATCTTTACCAGCTGGCCAAATGCCTTTTTCTTCTGGAATGTCACTGTTACAGACCACGGACTTGGCTTTGCACTGTTACATGCCCACCCTGCAGGGCTGTTTTCATTTGCTCCAATCTCCCCCAGAAGCCTGGGGTACAGACTTCTTTGCCTGAGGGACTTCTAGACACAACCATTCTCACCAGAGCAGCCTGCTCACAGGGCTTTGCAGGCCTGAAGACCACCAGGCAGAAAGGTGGACACATTCTCTCCATGTGGCTGACAGCTTTGGACTTTCTGAGGGATTTCAACTGCCAAGCCTCATGTGGATGTGGCTCCCCAGGAAGACTCAACTGTGAAAAAGTGCTGAGAAAGCCACAGGACCTGCAGCAGAGGGTGCAGGCACTGCTGACCTGTGTTCTGTGCAAACAGTGACAGAGCACCCTTTCGTGACACTTCCCAGAGGGACAACTCATAGTTTCTAAAGCCCTGGCACCATCTCAACCTTGCAGCTGTCTGTGCACATTGACCTGTGTCTGACAAGTGTCCTTTATGACCACTTCCTGTTTAGGGGTCTCACCCCACAAGTCCACAACAGGTGTTACGGGTGTCTCCTTGTCTCTAGGGAGACACAGTCTTGGTTTTCCCTGTCTGGGGTCCCACTGCTGAGCATACTCTCACAGAGACTGTTTCTGTCCTGAGCCCCCATCGTGCTTCTTGCCAACCCCTGCAAGTGCCCTGTGACCTTCCCTCTTGTGTCTGTGTCTCCACAGCTGTGTGTCTGACCTCTTCCCTTCCCTATAGGGGCCTGCGAGCTGTCTTTCATCACCACCTTTCCTGACTGGAGCTTGGCTTTATGTGGCAATGACTTCTCCAGGATTTTCCCAGCCATAACTAGATGGAGGACCCCCACCCCCCTCCTGGCTTTGCACAAAGCTATTGGATGAGTCTGAATGTTTGACACTCAGCAGGCAGGAGCTTCTGGCCCATTAGCTCATCTAGGGTGACTCGGAGGTGAACCTTGTATCCTAGAGGTCACATCAGCCCAAGGGTGGCATCTTCGGAGGCAGATGCATTGGTCAACCAGTCCCCTTGGCCTCTAGGCAACGTCCTGAGATGATGCTTCCATGCCACTTCCACCACCGTGCTGGGACTTCTGGATGGGAAATCAAGAAATAAAGGCAATTCCTCACTGTGGCTCTCTCTTCCTTGAGGGTTCGGGCCAATATTTCAGTGTTGTTGGACAGAGTGAAGAGACTGAATTCAGTTCTGCTTCTCAGATTCTGAAGAAGTTTCTGGAACATGAAGGCCTTTCAGCTCCCTCAAGGACAGAGGAAGAAAAAGAGATCAAAGAGTTCAGCATCACAAAGCCTAATCTTGCTATTCCAGTCCTGCCTCTGACCAGGCGCTAAGACTTTGTTTAGGATGGGATGGAGATGTGTTAGAGCCCTTGGTTAACCTGGCCATGAGGGGCCCACACCTTGGAAGGCAGCTCTCCGGTCTCCTTGGCCCGACCCTCTCCAAGGCTGAGGTGTCTGTGGGGCCGAGGTGCAATGCCCGCTGGACATGCACACCTTCCTCTTAGAGCATGTTCCAGGTTCCCAGGAAGCTAGTTCCCTGGCCAAGATGTCCTAAGCCTGCTTCCAAGGTCCACAACACTCTCTTCCTCATGCCGGCCCTCCTGGGTGTAAGCTGTACGTGTCACCAAGCCTGAGGCGCAGCCAGGGAAAAGCTGTTTGTAGAAATTACAGAGGGAGCTTGGATGTGCCATAGGCACCAGAAAGCCCCTCTGTGTAGGATGAGTGCCGACACAGGGTTTGCAAATCTAAGTCCTCACATACACCTGGCCTTCCAGGGTCTGTGTGAAAGCGTATCAGCTATTTCAGGGAAGGTTCTGGAAGGCTCAGAACATGAAAGGATTCAAAATTACATGTTTACCGGATATACATAATAATAAGAACTCTTCCCCATTAGCATTTTGAAATGGAAAGGTGAGCGATCAGGGCAAACAGTGATCCCCTCCACTCCACCCCACCCCCTGCCCAGCCTAGAAACTGTTTCCTGAGACAATATTTGGCCAGATGAAAGATGAGATGCTACAAGGTAAAGGGAGGAACATGTAACTGGGAATGCAGGTCCCTGAGTCATGCATGGTTCACCACTTCTCAGAGCTGAAGTGGACTTTACACAGAGTCGGGCTTTCTTTCCATTCTAGTAACTTGCAAGTGTGGGCTCTGCCCTCTGGCTCTGGCAGGGTACTCCTTAGGAAGTGAGGGATATTTTCAGCCACCCCTGAGGTTATTTAGAAGGAGTGGTGGAGAATATGGCCTTTGCCAGTCTAGATACCCTATGGAGTGATATATATTGGCTCATACAGTTTAAAAGTCCAGTAGTAGATGGAGGTCAGGCATGGTTCAATCAGGGCACCACCTCATTGCTCTGCTATCAGGTCTATGGGCATCTCTCTCTTTGGTTAGTTCGATCCGCAGGGTGGTCATGAGCTGACTGGTGCAGTTTTAAGCCCGTATCTGCACCCTTACCCTCCAATATCCAGAGGAAGAGAGAACATCTGTTTTGCTGGCTCTCAAGAAATACTTTCCCCTCAGTAAGTCCTGCCTTGGGCCTCCTAGGCTTCTTTTTGACTGCATCTATCCCTGAATTGGCAGGACAGTAGTATCTGCTGATTGAATTAAAGCTGGTTATAGTGTTACTCTCCTAGGGATTCTCAGAAGCACAGAGGCTGCACAGAGTAGGAGTGGCTGCTGGACTGGGCACTGGGGACAGAAGTGGGGGAACAAGTGCTGGGCATACACAACGTCGACTCTGGTGATTGCCTCTGGTTTTGCTTCTCTTTTCGGCAGAAGTCGGTACTGAGTAACTTGGGGTAAACATTAGAGAAGACTGCTCATTTCAGAAAATGCCTGATTCTGAAAGGTTTAGTCGGAGAGGCTGACTTTCACAGGGTTCTGTAGTTCAAGGAAGAGATGGAATAGCTTGTGAAAAAGACAGATTATGGTATTGGCTCCTCACATCTAGATTTGAAGCCTGGCTCTCTTACTGTTTAATTGCTCTGTGTAATTTACTTAAATTCTCTGGGTCTCTGCTTTCTCATCTATAAACTGGGAATAAGATTACCTTATTCCAAGGTGGTAGTGAATTTTAGTGAGCCCATGATTAAAATTTCTGACAAGAAACTATTTCGGGTGTGCTGGATTTTGTCTGGGTTTTTATCACTATTAAGTAGCTCAGTCACTTCTCTGGAGAATCAGGCTCATTTTTCTTTTCCCTTTGAGGATGGTAATATGAGCTCAATTTGGACAATAGTCTGGCCCGTAATCCTTATTGCAAAGAAGTCAAAAGGAGCAGTGGTTCTCCCACCCCTTAAACATTTGCTTGCATTATGCATGCCACCGGAGAGAAGCATGCTTGCAGAGCAATTTGGAGTAGACAGGTCAAACACCAGAGGAACAATGGACATCTTATCAAGCCAAGAGAGCCACGAATGTACTGCGGTTTGGGTTAGGATGGAGTTCAGGGAGAATGTGAATGGGACGGTCCGTGGGCTCAAAGGATATGAGGAGAGAGGCTGACATCAGACTCTGGACCTGACACATTAGAGACTTGAAGATGTAGTGTTGTACCTGAAAACTACTATTGGAGGTTTTTAATCTAGGCCGGAAGTGGAAATTATACATCTCTGGGTGATTTATGTGGCTTGCATCACCCAGGCAAGATTGCAATGTTTTGATTTATTCACAGGGCTTCAGACTGCAGTTTTAACAGCCTATATGATTTGAATCACAAAGTTTTACAGTGATTTTTTTCAGGCAGTCGGAATAAAACCGTGAGGCTGAGGTCTCACTGGGAGGAAAACAATAGCTAAAAGAGTAATTATGACAGTTGTAATGCAGTGAAAACCACAAGGACTCAGGCCTGGCTGACATTCTCAGCCTGGGCTGTTTTTTTTTTTTTTTTTTTTAATACTTTCATTTTTGAACTGGTTTTAATGCTTTTGCCAGTACCAGAGGGTCAAGCTCTGCTCAACTGACACCCAAGGATTCGGCCGAGGATTGAGATTCTCTTGGCCACTCCAGAACTCTTCATTATCTGCCCCCAAAGTTAAGTGACAAATTTGTAAGTAAAGTAAGGTGTTTGCAGGAAGCTCGGTAGCTAGTACTTGGGAACCGGTGTCTGAGAAGATGACAGGGAAAAGTTTCTCAGTTGTTTCCTGGGACAAATACAGTCCATCCATCACCCTCACATGGACTTGGGAGAGTACCTAGGGCCAAATTATTAGTGGTAAATAACCACTAATAACCTCTAAAACCCGTAGTAAATAACAAGTCAGCTTCTGCCCTCATGATGCTTTCTTGGAATTGTCTGCCTCACCCCTCCTCCATCGTGGAACAAGCCTATTTAAAATTTCAGTGACACTCAGCTGTTCCCCTCCTGTGGCAACAATATTCACTAAAGAGATCGTTCCACTCAGCCCACCATTGCCACTTGGGTCTCGAGTTTCCAAGAGCACAGTTTATTCTCCTGCATCTTCTTTGTAACCTTCCTGAGAGTCACAAGTCACATAGGTGTGATGAAGTGAGCCCCCCACTATATAAAATGCTGAACTCAGTACATAGAGAGAAAGGTCACATTGCCTTCATCTGAGGAGCTTTCTTTTTGGGGTCCACCCTGACTTCTTTTCAGTATCAGACAACTCTCCCCAAAACACAGTCCTACTAAAGGAAGAAGCTAGTTATTCCTCCTGCCTCCCCACACCTAGCTCCTTTATAAAAACGAAAAGGGGCTATATATGATTCTAACAGTTTCCCTCAAGGACACTAGTTTCTCAGAACAGTTTCAGTTGGAGTTATTTTGATCTCTGTAACTTCTTCTAGAGTTTGGTCTTTGGTGTTCCATAAACAGTTCCATGCTTCACGGCCTGCCCCAGCTTATGCTCAGTCCTTCTTCTCTTAGAACAATGTGCTGAAAGCAGTCAGCACAGTGGGTCACTACTTGGGGCTCATCAAAGGGGACTGTCTTGTCCTGGGGCAATGGTGCTCAAGCTTTAGGGTTAATCAGAATCACCTAGAAGCCTTGTCCCTACATTGGCCTATGTCCCAGAGCTTTTTATTCAGATCTGAGGTGGAGCCTAACAATTTGCATTTCTAACAAGCCACCAGAAAATGAGAGTGATATTTGATATTGCTGGACCCAAGATCACATTTTTTGGGTGGGGGTTACTGGGGATTGAACTCATGACCTTGAGCTTACCAGACATGTGCTTATGCCACTGAGCTAAATCCCCAGCCACAAGACCACATTTTAAGAGCCACCGCTAGGAGGGAGAGGCTCATCTGAGAATAATGGTAGAGGCAACAGAAAGAACATAGGTGGGGCTTCAAGTGGCTTTTGATAACCTTCCATAAAGGCAATGAGTCTATCACCTAAACCCTTGAATCTAGCTGGGCTTTGGACATATTTGGCCAATAGAATATTGTGGATGTGATTCCCAGCATGTAGCTTCCCAGGCTAGGTCATAACAGGCAATGCAGCTTCTCAGAGCACTCATTTTAGAGAAGGCAGCCATGGAAAAAGACCAACGACCCTGAGATGACCATGCTAGACTAGGCCCTGGGGCCAATGGTCCCAAAGGAGCCTACTTTTTGCCATCCACACCCAGGTGCCTGGCATGCGAGTGAAGCCAGCTCACATCCTTCAATTAGCTCATCTGCAAACCGAGTGCAGAGTGGCCTTTGCTGAAACCTTAAGGAGTGGTTGCCTCCCCCAACTTGGCCCTAGTTCCTAACCGACAGGTTCTCTGAGACAAGGTGGTTGTTTTAACCTGCTGAATTTTGGAGTAACTGGTTACTCAGGAATAGATAACTGGAATAGTGCTTCTAGAAAGAAACGGTGGGAGAGGGGCAGGGGTGTAGCTCAGTGGCACAGCACCCGCCTGGCAAGTGCAAGGAGAGAGGGACACAGACAGACAGACAGATAGAGACAGACAGACAGAGACAGAAAGAGAGAGATAAAAACAAAGAGAGAGGGAGGGAGACAGAGAGAGACAGAGACAGAGAGACAGAGAGAGAAAGACAGTGATGGGGGAAGTGTCCAGCCGAAAGGAGCTTCGTTGGCTTTGCCTTTGGCGCCCTCTGCAGGAACCAGAAGTAGAAATCTGTCTTTCTAACTCTTGGGACTTTTTATCTGGGCAGAAAAAAAAAAAAAGCCAGAACTGCAAGTGACCCTAAGGAATGCACTGCCCAGCCTTCTCATCTATAGTGGAGAAGTAGGGTATGCAGCTATATATATATTAATTGCATTAACAGCCTCCATTTATCCCAACGTTTTATTCCACACCCTTTCCAAATGTACCCTTGCCACGTATCCCACCAAGAGGTGAAGTGTCTTTCCTCACTCCTGGATCCTGAGCTTGAGTCTGTGAGCTGCTTTAGCCAATGACATATTAACAATAGTGACGGAAGCGCTCGGTGTTTCCTCTCTCACCTCTGCCTTTGCCGTGACTACACGCGTGGGCTGGACTGCTGGAGGCCAAGACACGCGGAACCACGCAGCGCTACCACAGATCAGCTAACTTCCAACTGCAGCCGTGAGTCCAGACCAGAGTTTAGTGAAACCGAGTCTAAACTGCCACTCCACCAATTTGTGAGCAAAATAAGTGTTTCCTGTTCTAAGACATGAGGTGGTTTGATACATACAATGGTTAACTGAAGATAAAGCTCCCTTAGATTCAATGGACATCACCACTTTCCCATTAGCTGGCTCGAGCCTATTTCCACCTGACAGCCATTGAAGAAGTGGCAGAAGTTTTCTGGAATCTTATTCATCCAAATTAACAAGCACTCATTAGAGATACCATAGAGAATTAAAAGGAATGTGGTCACCGTCCACCTAGCTGCTTATGGTCTAGCAGGGACCCAAGAACATAGGCATGCAATTCAACATTATGCAAAGTTTAAGCCAGGTTAAACATATTTATCTCCTCAATATTTATCATTTCTTCATGGTGAAAACTTTCCAAATCCTTTCTTCTAGCTTTCTGAAATGTACCACACATGCTTGTTACCTGCCGTCACCATACTGTACAGCAGTACCAGCTCCTCCGGGGCTTTTTTCTCCCATCCAGTTGCACCTTAATTTCTGTGGACCAGCCCAACTCCCAGCCCTGTTCCTGGCCCTGGTTTCTGACATCACCATTCACACTCTACTTCTAGGTCAACTGTTTTAGATCCTACATTTGCATGAGGTCACGCAGGACTTGTCCCCCTGTGCCTGACTTACTTTACCTAATGTAATGATCTTTGTTGTCAGTGCCGTCCACATGGCTGAGAGTGATGAGATTTTCTTTTTTATAGGGGTCAGTATCCCACTGCGAATATGGACCACATTTGCCTTATCATCACCTGATGGATCCTTAGGTGGCTGGATTGCTTGGCTATTGTGAATGGTGTTTCTGTGAACATGGGACCTAGATGTCTCCTTGATGTATTTCCTTTGAATATGTATCCAGCACAGCAATTGCTGGAAAATAGAGTTCTATGTTTAATTTTTTGAGCAATTTCCATACTGATTTCCATAATGGCTGTGCTAACTCACATTCCCATGAGTGAGCACTGTGCAAAGGCTCTCTTTTCTTCACATCATTTCCAATATTTGTTTTTAGGGGGTTTTTTTGTTTTGTTTTAGCTAGCTTTTTTTTTTTTTTTGCCAATGTTCATCAAAGATATTCTGTTGTTATTGTTGTTGTGTTTTTGTCTTTTGGTATAAAAGTAATATTGCCTTCATAGAATGTGTTCAAAAAAAAATTTTTTCCTCTGCTGGGCGTGGTGGTTCACTCCTGTAATCCCAGCACTCAGGAGGCTGAGGCAGGAAGACTATTGCAAGTTTGAGACCACATTGAACAGCACAGCGAGACCCTGTCTCAAAAAGACAGAAAAAAAATTCTTCCTCTTTTTTTTTTTCTTTTTAATAACTTAAGGAGAATTGGTATTTAGCTTTAAACATTAGGTAGAATTCAGCAAGGAAGCTATCTGGCCTTGGGGCTTCTTTGATGGGAGGTTTTTATTTACTGACTCAATCTTGTTACTTATTATTGGTCTATATAGGTTTTCTATTAATTCATGATTTGCTCTTGGTAAAGAGTATCTGTCTAGGAATTTGTATTTCTTCTAGATTATCCAGTTGGTTGTTATATAGTTGTTTATAAAAAACTCTAATGAGCATTTGTATCTCTGTGGTGTCACTCACAATTGTACCCTTTTCCTCTGATGCTGAGCCTTCCTCCTATCCTTGTCTAAGGATCTATCTATTCAAAGAACCAGCCTTTTGTTTCACTGATATTTTGTATTATTTTTGTTTTACTTTGACAGGGTCTTTTGTTGTAGTTCAGGTTGCAACTTAGTTACTTTTCCTTCATTTCTGAGACAAAATGCCTGACATCCAAAATTAAAGGAGGAAAGGTTTATTTAACTCAGTGTGTAAAGGTTTCAGTCCATAATTGGCTGGCTCCAAAGCAGGGTAGCACATGGTAGAGGGGCAGCAGTTCATGGTGGTAGAAGACAGCAAAAGCAACAAGATCAAAAAAGGGAAGAGGAAGCCTCTTTTCCTCCCTTACACTACATGCAGGCTACCTGCCCTAAGGCAGGTATAGCACTCACACCCCTAATCCCAGCACTGCACTACAAATCAATCACAAAGTTGAAATTCAGCCACTTCTGAAAAGCTCACCCCTCCATGACCACATGTGGCTCTGGGGAGACAGCCAGGCACAAACTGTAACAGGCTGTCTGCCCTTAAACTCACCATGTAATTTTATTGCCTTTTCTAAGTCTTTATTTCATTTACTTATTTTTGATCTTCATTATTTTTTCCCTCCAACTACTTTTGGTTTATTTTGCTCAAGTTTTTCCTAGTTCCTTGTGATGTAGTAGTGGGTTAGATGATATTTTTCTGCTTTTTTTACATGGACATTGATGGCTGTAAATTTCTGTTAATATTGCTTTTCCTGCATCCCATAGGTTATGATATGTTGTGTCTCCATTTTCATTTATTTCAACAAATGTTTTAATTGATTTCTCTCGACTCATTGGTTGTTCAAAAAGCAAGTCGTTTGATTTATATGCATTTGTATAGTCTCCAAAGTTTCTAGCCTTATTCCATTGTGGTCAGGAAAGACTCCCTATAATTTCAATTTTTAAAAATTTGTCAAGGCTTGTTTTGTAGTCTGTTATATGCTCTGCCCTGGAGAATGTTCCATATGTTGATGAGTAAATATACATTTGGCAGCTGTTGGATGGAATGTTCTGTAGGGTGCAGTTTAACCCTGATACTTCTTTGTTGATTTTCTCTCTAGATATTCTGCCCATTGCTCAAAGTGGGGTGGGGATCTATCTCTTCTTTTAGTTCTAGGAGTTATATATATTTGGAAGCTTTATATATTTGGAAGCTCTAATAACCTGTAAGTCTACTTTAAGTATGGCTACTCCTGCATCTTTTGTCTTCTGTCCACATGGAACATCTATTCTTTCTTCATTTTCAGTTTATATGTGTCCCTAAAAGATGAGGTAAGTTTCTTGTAACATACAGTCAGGGCTTTTCATTCATTGTCACCCTTTCTTTTAATTGGAGAATTTAATTGATTTAATTCAATGATTGATAGATAAGCCATTATATAACTCGTTTCCTGGTCTTGTTGCACTTCTTCTCTTACAGTCTTCTTTGGTAGTTAAGAAAATTACTCCAGTAGCATAGTTTGATTCCTAGTTTTGTTTTTGCCTATTGTAGATTTTTGTTCTATAGTTGTCATGTGGCTTACAAAAGCACCTTTTGATTATAACAAGATATTTTGAAATGTTAGCAGCTTAACATGATCCTAAGAATAACACAAATGAACAAAAGGAGAAAATGTAAGAAACTTCCATTTGCATTCCACCCTCCCACAAAATTCATTCTGAATTTTTGATATTCCATTTTACAACTTTCTATACTGCCTCCTGCTTAACAGATTAGTTACTGTTCTTAATTGGTTTTGTTTTAGTCCACATACTGAAGATAGTGTGTGAGTAGCTTATACACCATGCTTATGAGAGCATTCTGAGTTTGTGTGCTCTTACCAGTGCTACATTCTTATCCTTCTTTCTCCTTAAAATCTTTTTAATTTGAAGAAATTTTTTCAGCACTGCTTGGAGAACAAGTCCAATGGAGATACAATCTTTCAGTGTTTTCCTCTCTGGGAAAGCTTTAGCTCTTCTTGACTTCTAAAGGATAGCTTTATGGGTTCTGTACTCTTGGTTGATAGGTTTTTTTTCTTTAGTACTATGAAAATTTCATGCCATTGTTTCCCTGGCCTGTAAGATTTCTGTGGAAAGGTCATCTGTGGGGCCAATCGAGGCAACCACTAGTGTTGTTTCTTTTCTCCTGCAACCTCAATGATCTGTCAACTGTGAAGACCTGATTATGTCTCGGATAAACTTGGTTAAGTCTCATTCACCTTTGATATTTACATCCTTCTCCTGGATATCTGTATACTTCCCTAAACAAATTTTGTATATCTTTCTCTGAAGTTTTCTACCCCTTGGGTAGTCTCGGGTCCTTCTTGAATCTCAAAAACCCAAATATTTGCTTTTTAAATAGTGTTCTGAACTTCCCATAAACTTTTTTTCCTAATTCTTTTTTCTTGTCCAACTGTGTATTTTCAAAAAGCTATCTGCAAGCTTAATAATACTTTTATTTGATCTGTCCTGCCACTGATGCCTTCTGTTGTGTTTTTAATTTCATTAGGCATATTTTTCAGCTCAAGAATTTAATTTTAAAAAATTTCTTCCATCCTTTAAGTTTCTCTGTTAGAGTATGAAAATATTTCTCTGTGACTTCTTTGATCTGGGTTTCCCTAAAATAGCTGCTTCAAATTCTCTGCGAGTTCTCCCATCCCACCAGCTCCATTTGGGCACTTTGAGTGCTAGGTAAGCTCATGATTTCCTGAAAGCTCCTGATGTTTGTTAGTACGCAACACTGTCTGGGCATTGAAAGACTAAGTATTCCAATCTTCTAATCTGGGTTTGTACTTTTTTCTAGAAATTCTAAACTGGCTTATTTTCTCTGACCCTGTAGTCACTTCCACTATTTCAACACTAGATGGAGTCAGGTCCAGATTTGGTAGGGGTTTGTTATTGGTGTGGTGTTGCTGTTTTAGTACTAGAAGGCATTCCAAGCCCAGGTTTGTCCTAATATTCTGTGGGTGCACTGTTCAGAAATAAACAGTAGAGTACCTAGAGAGGTCTGTCTCCACAAGCTGTTCCCTGGGTCCAGGACATGCCTGGATACCTCACCTATGGTTACCAGCCTGTGGTCAGACACTACAGGATTCTGCCTGACCCTGGGCAATCTGGATATACTGGCCCCAGACTCCTGTGTCACCACAGCCCACCAGGACCAGTACAGCTCTGGGTCAAGTCAGTACCAAGGCTCATGGTTATTTATTGTCCGGGTAGACTTAGGCCTAAGACTGCCACAGGTGATATGAGCTGGAATAGATGTCCAACAGACGGGGTATGCCTAATGAAATTAAAAACACAACAGCTTATGGGAAGTTCAGATGACTCTTCCTCTGGCACGGGAGCAGTTCTAGGCAAATTTGGGGATGGGGTCTGTTAGGATATGCCTAGCATTCAATTTTACCTGCTTAGCAGTAAGCCCAAGGTAAAGTATTTTGATTATCACTCCATCCTGTGCTGAGGGCTGAGCAGACCTCCCAGGTACATGTTAGGGGAATGGCAGGGAGTAAAGAAAAAGACAGCATTCAAGGCACAAGGGAAACCTGCCTCTAGTGGACAGGCACAGCACTCTACAGGTGACTCACTTTTATTAGGAAGCTAGAAGCATGGGGCGGGGTGTGTGTGTACTTTTTATGGAACACTAACTGTAGTAAATGAAGAACAATTTAAGGGAGTGGAGTTCTTTTGCATTATCGATATGCGGTTTTCTTTAGACTGTCTTCAGATGTTATCTTGCCTTAGGAATGCCGCAGTTAGGAGCTTTCACTGTGCAGCCAGGATGCACAGGCCTTCCACGTATTTCTCTGTTCTATTCCTGAAACAAGGTTATACTGGTTTTGAGACCACGGGACCCCAGTCACGTAACCTGATCCCCAACAGTTCTACCCCAGGCAAATGGGTTCTGCACAAAACTATATCCCTTGAGGTTAGGGTAGTGTTGGTGCAGACCTTCGTCACATGGGCTGATGCTAAGCTGGGCTGTGAGTGTGTGTCACAAGGACCTGTAAGCCTCAGGAGTACGCCAAGCTCCACACAGCTAACAGCAATGCAAGTCAAGTATCAGTCAGTCTCAGTGAGGTGCAGGTCTCTGCTGGTGCCAGGGCAGTTCTATAGTGCCATCTGTGAAGGCTGCCTTGGTGACAGCTGTGCTGCCCAAGATTAGAGGCTGGTGGTAGTTCCTCAGCTACCAGGGCTAGTATTAAAGCTAGGCCACACCTGAGTCACCCAGTTGCAGGGACCTGCAGTCTCTGGAGGAAGGTACGTCCCCCACACGCTCTAAGATGGAAACTAAAATGGCCCAAACTGAGGTCTGTGTCCGAGGCCCGTAGTTGTCTGCCTGATACTGGAGATGGTCTAGAAACTCCTGCCTGCATGCAGGGTCTCCGATCTCACAGTAGCAAGTAGCAAGCCTGGTACTAGCTGTGAGATGCTGCTCCTGGGTTTTTGGCTCTGTTCCTTAGGGGGTAGAATCCCCAGTGTACAGCTCCGGTGGAGGAAGGGTGGTGGAGGCAGTCAGCAGCCTGGCCTAGTGTAGCTCAGTCTGCAAACTCATAATACAACTCAACTTAATCTGTAATTACTGACCTAGAGCACAGACTATGGGGCTTTTCACCATGGCAGGCCTAGTATTGGATTAAGTTTAATGTCTGAATTTAACTTCTCTCTATCACTCAAGAGTGAGGAATTTTTCTCCACGCTAGGCTGCTTAGAGTTGGAGGAAGGGTGATATGGCCAATCGTTTCCTTTCTGCCTTCTTCAGTGTGGCATTTGGTTTTATTACGTCAAAGCAGACACTGTGGTCTCTCACCTGAGCTCCTTGACTCTTGTGCTGGCAGTCTGGTGCATGGCTGTTCAGCTTGGTTATAAGGACAGGTTTCTGGAAGCTCTTACTCAGCTACCAACTTGCTCTGTACCCTGCCCAAAGTCCCATCTTTTTAAAACTGAAGTTCACCCTTCAATTTTGAATGCTATTTCTTTTAAAAACTGAAATGTAATGCATAAATACCAAACTTAAAAGTAGTCAACTAGCTAATTAGGCTTAAACACAAAGGTTTCTTAAAAGAATGCAATATTGTTCACTGACTTCTAGCATGAAAACAAAAACTACAAAGACATTAAGTGTATTGCTACCTTCATTTTTATTTAAATATAGTGACCTTTTAAGAGAATAAACAACAAAAAACTATACCACAAATATTCTACATAAATGTAAACATGCATGTCTACTTCATAATTATGCAAAATAACCTTTAGGCATTTTAAAAATTATTAAATGAGACAATGAACCCAAGACAGAAATAACAGAAGCAAATAAAACATACATTTCATAATGCTTCAGTTGGTCTTATCTTCCAATCTACCGGTTAAGGCCTGAGTTTCAGAAATCCTACATTCCTTGCCAAATGGGAATATCCAGTTTGGCTGTACCTAATATACATATCCACATAAGAGACAAATAATTCTCTTTCAAATAATGTAATAAATACCTCTCTCTTTCTTCCTCCCTCTCTCCCTCCCTCCCTCTTCCTGGTGAACCATCCTTTGAAATATGGAAATAAGGATTTCAAGTTTTCCTACCAATGAAGCACACCACACATAGGGGAAAAAAAAGATTCTGCTATAGCAGAGTGGCATTATTATTATAAATCTGATTTACGGTTCCCCAACACGTTTTAATAGGGCTTGCCACAGCCCCCAGACACATCAGATTTAGTCTTTTTGCCTTCCCTAAATGATCCACAGTACAGCAGACACTGTATGAAGTAAAGGTAGCCTAACGGTTTAGTTAGAAACTTCAGCATGGATACATGCAGCTTTGCCCAAACACCTGGATGTTTTCTGGTCTAACCCCTGTATGTCACTGGTTAGTCCTCGTGCCACCTCTCCACAAGCTGGAAGCACACGGCTGTCTAGTCCTGTGACGACCGTTCCTACTATTAAAGAGCTCATACCAACCAGAGCTCAAGCAACAAACAGGCCCGCTTGTATTCACAGGGTACTCCAAGTGGGTCAGAACACAGACGAGTCCATGAAGATGGATGCTACAGAACCCTGGGCCAGGGGTCTGCAGTGGCATGAAAGGAGCAGGGGAGACACAGGAAGAAAAAGTCCTTTTCGGCTGGCAAGACACCAGTGAACTCATCTGCCAGGCCACAATCGACTTCCAAAAAGAAAAACAATCCCTTACTCTGCTAGGAGCCTGAACCACAAAGACATTTAGAAAACAAAAACCAGAGTTGTGATAGAGGATAACCTGGCTAGGAAAGACAAGAGAATCTAAAGCTCAGAAAACCTCCTTCACCAAGCCCAGTGCCACATGCAAGTATTTCCTATAGAAACAAACAACAGGCAAAAACCACAGTTCCACTTACATAAGTCAAGGCATGGGGGTCATGGATAAATAGGTATTTTAGTTCAAGTTCCTGGAACCTGCTCCAATTTGAGCAAGTTAAGAGCAGTAAAATAATTCCCACCTTCAGCAACAATTCAAATTTCCAATCATGACCTTTACCCTCCCTGAGCTATCATTACCACGGAATTATAAAACAAGTATCAATCAGTTCATTATAAGTAAGTTCCTACCTGCCACCAAACTCACTGAGCCCCCACGATAGGCAAAGACCCCACCACAAGTAGTAGTGCACACTTCCTGCCTACACAGAGCAGGGCAGCAGCTGCGCTTTGAGGTGGCGGCTCCTCCTCCCTATTCCAGCCCACTGGGTCACTACGCTGGTGACACGACTCTTACTAAACCCCATCATGGACCATCCATTTCCTTTGTAAGTCCAGACTGTTTTCCTCCACTAGCTAGGGAGAGGCCATCTGAGTGGAGGAATGAAACGGGAAGATCATTAGTGTCTCGATGCCCACAGAACCAAAGTAGATAGCAAACTTTTAGGACACATTCATTCAAACCACAGAAAAACTGTTTCATCCTAATCGTGGGACAATTCACCACATGGTCCTTCAACATGGAACATGTACTAGTGACCAGTTTCCAACAGCATTAGATTCCTCTGGAAACTGCACACACAGAAGGCAATCTTGTGACTTTCTTCTAGTTTTATATAAAAATACAAACTAGTCTAGGAGTCAGGCACAGTGGTACAAAATCATAAGCCAAAAGATCTCATCTAAGATGTGCTCATTCCGTATTGCAGAACTCTTATCTCATTTGGTTTCTGGAAATTGACTGCTGGCTCACTTGTTCAGTGAGGCTTCTTTTCCCCTCCTCTCGCACTCCTCCCTATCCTCATCCTGCAAAAATCCACTAGGTGAAGAACACCTAGGATCATCCACATGAACTAAAAGGCCCAATGTAACTGAGTCACATGCATCAATGCAGTGGCTGCTGGCTTATCTGCTCACTCACTCGGTTTAAAGCATGGAGGGAGGGCTGGGATCTGAATTCCAGCTGGAACTATCTAGTGCTTTTGTCCTTTTGAATCCAGTAAAAATGCTAATGTACACTATAAGCTCCATGGATAAAAATCTCTGATCCTAATAAGAGAAATTCGAGGGGACATGGACTGGGAGCAGAAGACTGGTCACAGACCAAGGGCTTCCCTTTCCTGTAATTAAGGGGGCTGAGTCAAGATACCTTCAGTGTCCAACCTAGCTGACACTCGGTAAGTCTACTGAAGTCCCTTTCTACCCAGGTTTGTCAAGCTGGGCCAGACAAACTTCTTTACCACTTTATGTCAACAATTTAAAGTGGCTGTAACATATTACTGTGACACAGTTTGAGGTCTCCCTCTTCCTCATTATCCCTCAAAGATTGTTTCACCTCACTGGAGCAGAGCATCTGGCCAAACTGGTCATTACTGAGACTTAAAACTGAACTGCTAACCTGGTAAAGACATGGCTTTTGAGTAACCTAGCTCAGGGCGCATTTTTCTGTTTTCATTAAAAATGTTAACCAAATAGAAATAGAATCCTGTTAGTTCTTCTATAGATATACTTAAACTTTGCAATAGATTATTCAAAAATTACATAAGAAAATCACCCATCACAACTAAGTTAAAGATGTATCAAAGAGTTCCAAAGCCTCAGACTCCTTATAGGCACTGATTGGTCACATTTTCCTTGTGGCAATGGACTCCACACCAAAGTAGCCTGGTCCTGTAGCATATTTCTACAGCAGGAAGTAGATTTCGAAAGACCAAGCGCTAATCATCACTGTCACTGCCAGACTCACTGAGCTGCAAGTCACTTCCTGCAAAAAGAAAACAGAATCAGATCAGAAGTACAGAACTGAGAACTGCTCCCGCACCACGTTCAGGCTGGCTGGGCTATCACACAAAGCAAAACCTTGCTAATTCAACTTACAGGAAAATTGATTTGGCTCACTAGAAAAACTGGTAAAGATTTTTAAAGAAATACTATTTTTGGTATCTCATAAGCACCATATTGCTTATTAGGACAGAATGAGGTAGGAGTAGGTGAGATAGTTTTCAGATGTGTTAATAAATAGCAAAAAAATACTTATAGGTAACAAAAAGCCATTTGGTAGAATTTTTCACCTTTGGTTGCTCTACAAAAGCTAAGAAAACACCAAGTAAGGCTTCCCATTGCAGAAGCCGAGTGCTATTTATACCAGTGTACCCTAAACCAGTATCCTCACTGGTATACCTCTGGGCCAGGATAGTCGTTTTATTTTAAACCTCAACTCTGATCTAAATGGCTCTGTACAGCCCATATTCTTTTTTGCTATAAAGAATTTTTAATTTAGGGACATTCCAAGTTAATATAGGTCCTGAGGCCTTCCAACTTCTTAGCTGTGAAAGCCAAATTTTCTTCATGCATATCATCTTATGCTGAAGGCGGGCACTTCTGGCAGTTTTGAGATGTTTTTGGTTAACAGATGGTTGAGTGCTGGTGCTGGCATCTAGTGGACAGAGGTCAGGGATTCTCTTACACATCCTATAATGCACAGCACAGCCCCACAACAAAGACTTATCTGGCCCAACATATCCACAGGCTGAGGCTGAGATTATCCTTGCTTAGTTTGCAGCATCCTACTGCTAGGCTGTTAACTAGGTCAGCTTCCCACCACCATAGCTGCCAGACCTTCCAAACGCCACAACCGGACGACAGGGAGAACATTCTCCGGGGTTCTAGTGAGACAAGTGTAACATCTTCTCTCCAGCTTCAAAACAAAAACACTTCTGCTCTTATTCTCTTCTGTTTTACTCTAGCATCAACTATATTAAAAACATCCTTCTTTCCATTCTTGCCAAAGGTTAGTAGGTCTCCAAAAAGAGGCTATGCATTCTTTTCCTTAAAAGACCTGGAGGCAGGAACGGCACGGCAGCAGATAGCTCTCCCTTAAACTTGGAAGATGCACAAACTAAAAGCCTATCTATTTCTGTTTCAGCATTTTCAAGGATTCACAAAACCCATTTGTGCCAGTGGGGAGTGAAGAAGAGAAAGAACAGATTTTCAGTTTTGTGTGCCCTTTTTATGGCTGTTTAGTAACACACGCCTTTCTGCTCCAAATCTTCTTTGCCAAGAGCCTTTCCTTACCTTGAATGCCTTTAGGCTTCTAGATTTGGGCCTAAGATACACAGAAGCTGCTTTGCAGCCCTGAGGCAGCCATTGCAGCAAGTGCACACTTACTGAGTGTGTTCATGAGCTGGTTGCTTCCCTGGGGCCGGCTGGTTCCATTGGCGACGGCAGGCCTGCTGTTGTAGGGCTGCTGATGTGACAGCTGTGGAGGAGAGGCCGGGCCATTGTCCTCCCCTCCGCTGCTAGAGCTGTCGTCATCACTTCCTGAGGAGCTCTCAGAGTCCGAGGAGCTGCTCCCACTGCTGCTGCTCATCTGCTCAATAATGTCGACCTCAGCCCTCAGCTCTGGAATAAGACAATCATGACATTTCATTATAGCAACTGTTCTCCAGGCAGAGCGCACAGGCTGCTGTAAGCAAGAGTTGGCAAATCCTACAGCAATGAGGAATCATTTAAAACAAACTCCTCCCCATCCCTTCCTCAAAAAACCTACAAATAAAAATTACCATAACCAAAACCAACAAGCAAAAATACCTAACTTGTTTCCAGAGAGACAATGGAAACATTAAATTCACCCAAAATAAAAGCAGGCTGTTTCAGAATAATGACTGTTCTAGGAAAGAAACAAATTCAGTCTATTGATTGTCTACTTTAAAAAAGATGATGAATTATGAGATAAAATCCCAGTAAGAGATATATTATGCTAAAAGGGATAGGAAAATACTTGTGTAGGAGTTAGGAGGTCTGACTGCTTACTTTAGATATATCCATAATCAAATAGACCTGGCCAGAAGCCAGTGAGTTTTCTAAGCCACTCTGGAGAAACAAAGGACAGACAGGCTCTGAGATCCTCTCACTCTCACGGAGGCTTGTAGGAAGAACCATGGCAAGGGAAGAGAAACAGGACTTACCGTTCCTCTTCTGCACTCTTATGTGACTAGTGGACATGCCTTTCAAATACTGCATTTTCCACAGATGTAAAGTAGGGAAGAAAAACATACTTTACCTAGTCATTTTGATGTCACAGGACACATCAAGAAAGATGTCACATTTTCCTATTCAAACACACCATGTCGCCCTAAACAGCTATGGTTCCTTTAAGCTTGACTGGCAATAACTAACCATGCATGTGTAATTCCTATTTGACCGCAGTGGAAATTTCCACAACAGCACTGCAGTATCAATGAGGACAGACAGAAACAAGAGGTATAACAACCGTACACCATGCAGAGACATTCATTTGCTAAAAGGCAGCATTTTTATAAGGTGGAAAAGGCAAACTTACCAAGAACAATTTTTTTATCTTTATCTCCTATAGTACGAATTTGTGTCATAAAACTTATAATGAACTATGCCACGTACTCTTAATTTCTAATAATCTAGAGGATGAAAACCATTGATTGCATGGGGGAAAAAGCCAAGGTTGGCCTGTTTCGCCTTCGCAGTACGGAGAGCCAAGCATGATTTGCATGTCCTTCTGGGCCTAAATTCATTTTCACTGGTCTCACATTCACACACTGTCTGCAGAAAGCCTTTGGTCACAGTGTTTTAAAGGCCTCCTTCACTTAGATACTCTATTAGCACAGAGCTCAGAAACACTATTACATCTGGTTTTCACTTCCCAACACCCAGAACCTTTCTCTTCTCCAAAGCCCAGTGGAGCTTTAGCTGCCTGCGCCTCTGAGAACGCTGCCAAGACAGGCATAGTCCAAGCCACTGCTGGACTGGGCCCCAGCAAGTGAGGTAAGGGGTAGACTTCTTCACCCCACAGCTCTGGAAAAGGAGGCTTTGAGGGAAGAAATGTTCTTTTTGCAGTACTGGGAACTAAATGCAGAACTTCCTACACGCCGAGCAAGCACTCTCCCACAGAGCAACGTACATCTCCAGCTTTTTTGAATCTTAAGGCAGTCTTGCTGAACTGCCCAGGCTGGCCTTCAACTCATACTTCTGCCTCAGCCTCCCAAACAGCCAGGGTCACTGCATACAATGGCAGTGAAAAACTGCACCAGCATGTCAGAACAGGAGTTCTGTGACTGCTACAGGAACACTCGCACCCTCCTCCCACCCAACAGCCATCGCGGCTCCAGAACACGCTCTACCTCTTTTGATGTCGTCCAGCTGAGGCTCGGGCGAGGGGTTGTCCTTCAGGGGAGACGTTCTGGGTCCGACGGGAGGCTTTGTTGGCGCTCTGAATGGCATGGGTGGTGGAGGGGGAGGGGGCTGTGATGGCTGTGGGGGACGAGGAGGCTGCTGCTCCATTCGGGCCTGGATCTTACTGCTCCCCTCAGCTCTGCGGTGAGACAGACAGTAAATCAGGTGGGTAAAAACAGCAGTTCGCCAGTTCATACTGGTAACCAAGCACTCTGAAGTCCCTATAGAACCCTACATCCTTTCCAGACCACTGCAAAGTACTAATATTTATGATTCGATCTGAGTACTATTTACTGAACACCTGCATTTCAATCCTACACTGTGAATCAGGAATACAGAGATAAGTAAAATGGTATTACTACCTGCAAGAAGCTGACATTTTATACCAAGGAGATAATACAGGCCAGGCATGGTAGCTCAACCCTGTAATCCCAACACTTAGGAGGCTGAGGCAGGAGGATTGTCACAAGTTCAACGCCAGTTTGGACTACATAATGAGTTAAAGGCCAGGCTGAACTACACAGTAAGACCCTATCTTGAAAACAAAAAAACCTCACACAAAACACAAAACCCCCATAATGATAAAAAAGAGACAATACAAATGTAGGACTGTTACCATTAGAATCCATTTTACTAACAGAAAATATGACCATTTCACTTGTGTGCAATGTAAAGTTATAATCGCAAGTACATAAGTTTCTGAATCAACTGAAATACTGACTAGCTTACAAAATTTTTCTGTTACTGCTTACTGCTTGCTGTGTCAGAGTCCCACACCAAACAGCAAATTCTATCCTCTCTCCCCTTCCTTTCCTCCTCCCCTTTCTTGTTCAGTACCAGGAATTGAGCCCAGGACTTCATGCACACTAGGCAAATGCTCTGCCACTGAGCTACATCTCCAGCCCTCTTTTTAAACCTTTTTTTTTTTAAAGACAGGGTCTTGCTAAATGGCTCAGCTGCCCAGGCTAACCTTGAACTTGTGATCCTCCCACCTTAAGCTTCCCAAGTAGCTGGGATTACTGTGTGCCACTATGTTAGCTTCAGTTCCTTTTTTTTTTTTTTTTTTGTCTTTTTGAGACAGGGTCTCGCTATACAGTTCTCGTTGGCCTTGAGTCACTTTGTAGCCCAGGCTGGTCTTGAACTCACAACAATCCTCCTGCCTCAGCCTCCCAAGTGCTTCTTAAACTTAGCACAACAACAGTCACTTGGAGGCCTCTGCAGATTCTGAGCTAGTAGGTCTTGAGGGTCTGCATGTCTACCCAGGTGACCCAATGCCACTTGTCCCCAGATCACAGTGAACAGAAACAAACAGATCACCGTCATCAGAGACTAAAGGAGTAACAGCAGCATCTGGTTCACTATTAAGGAATGACGGAGATACACAGAGCAGCGCAACAGCAGTGAGGGCTCCACAGTGCACTGCCTACGCAGGCCTCAGCTCTAGCACTGGAGTTTAGTAAGTCAGAACCTCTGCAATCTTCAGTCCTTCCGCTTTTTTTTTTTTCCCCTTTTAAGGACAATAGCATCTTTGTAGAAGTTTTTCATGAAGATAAAATATAAAACAAAAAAACATAAAGCACACAGCAAAGTGCCTGACATATAACCTCTCAACAAATGGCAGTAGTTTTTTATTTTTTTGTAGACTGAGTGAAGAAAAATGGCTTGAGGAAGAATGAATAAAAAAGCATCGGGCTCTAACACTTCTTTTAAAACTCAATTACTGGGTGGGAATATACCTCAGCAGAAAAGCACCTGCCTGGCAAGCACAAAGTCTTGAGTTCAATTACTGATACAAAAAACCCCTTAACTGTATTTATAATTAATATATTACAATGTAACCAACAGAACCACTTGATTATTTCTATTAGATATGGAATGATTGGGGCAGAGTTTTAGTCCAGTGGCTCAAGTGCTTGCATGAGGTCCTGAGGGCGATCCCTGGTACAAAAAAAAACAAAAAAAAAACACCCCAAAACAAAGACATGGAATGAGTGTTGAATGAAATATTAAAGAAAGTTCACTGTTTAAGAAAGTAGGCAGTTTTATTTTGGTATTACCAAGTGTTCCCTATAAAGAAAGTAATGTTTTTACCCTAATAAAATTATTCAGTGATTCTTTCGTACTTCTAAATCTGTATAAACATAAAGCTTATCCTTTAGATGGTATTACATTAACAATCATGTAAGGTAACTTGCTTTTCTCAATGACTTCCTTTTACATCTTAAAAGCACTATTTCTTTTTATTACGTGTGAGGAAAAGACATTTTACTGATGTTTGACAACACACATGTGGAGCTATTATCATTATCAATATAACACTAGGAACAAGTACATATTTACATCCCTACAAAACTGCAACAGACAATGCAAAGGTACAGGAACAGCACATAAGTCCTTATCTGGCTATTCACCTACCTTGTTTTCTTGACCTGAATGCTGCTACTGAGTTTTTCCAGTACGTATTCACCAGTGTCATGGTTAATAATAAGCACACAGTCCTTCTGGTAAGGTCGCTTGTTCCCCTTGAACACAGTCATCGGCGGTGTGGACCCCTGTGTGCCACAGGAGCGTCAGATGAGCAACTAAACACACCAGTTATGAGTATCGCTATCAAAACTCACGTTTCAAGTGACTATCTCATCAACTCTTTCATCAGAGGGACTCAAAAGAATGAATTTCTATTTTAAATCACTCTGGTTTCTTGGACAAAATAAAAGAAATAATAGCATAGCAAGGATCTTTGACTGCAACTGGCTGTAGGTAATCAAGATAGTATAATAAATTTTAATTACTGTACATGTTTCTAAGAAATTAGGAAAATGAAAAACTATTATGTGTATTACACTAAGTAGAGGTAGCGCTACGTATAGTAAAGCGAGTGAGTAACCTCTATGTTTCTTCATAACTGGAGTACAGGGCTCCCCTCTCATGTCAGTAATAAGAGTATTGTGGGTTTTTTGTTTTGTTTTGTGAGGGTTTTTTGTTTGTTTGTTTTTTGTCTTTTTGAGACAGGGTCTCACTATGCAGTTCAGGCTGGCCTTGAGTTCACTTTGTAGCTAGGCTGGTCTTGAACTTGAACTTGAGCTCACTTTGTAGCCCAGGCTGGTCTTGAACTTGAACTGCCTCAGCCCTGTGCACCACCACACCCGGCTAGTAACAGAGCATTCTTTAAGGGTGGGTTACTATTTGGGGTACTTTAGAGCAAGTACATGATACTCATGACATTTGTCTACTTAAGCCCTTCAGCAGCCCACTGTCACTCTCTAGCCAAAGGACAACATCTGTAAGCCAGCCATTTGCCCTTGTACCATCTACTACTGGGCTCTGTGTGCTTTGGAGCGGACTTCACTCAGATTCTCAAGCTCAGCCCTGCCCCAGGGCTTTAACAAAGCTTCTGCCCGTTACCTCTTCACTGAATTTCTAAGTTTCTCTGATAATCTCAAGGATCACCACCTTTAAGGGATCCTTCCTTGACTGTTGTAGAATATGTGCTATATTTTCTGACATTTATTTGAACTCTAGTCTCTAAGGGCAAGAAATGATTTTGTTCAGGATCGTATTCTTAGTGTTCAGTAACGGCCAGTACACAGAAGTCGTTCAATTAAAATTTGTGAAGTGTAGGATTTAATGCTTTGTTTAGAATTGAAAATGGCCTGGCTCTTTGACTCCTTACTCACACAGTAAAAATTCAGGATTGGAAGATACCTTTGAGACTGCTGAACTAACTCCCTCATCTTACATTTGGGAAACTAAGGCCCAAAGGGAGATGATGCAACCTGCCACAGACAAGGAGTAATAAAACAGGGCAAATGGGCAAATAATTTTTCTTCAGCATACAGATTTCCACGTCTCTCTGTCCAGAAATTTTTCATTCTATCAGCACCTAAAAAAACTGTGTTCCAGGACAGCGCTGTACAACACAATGACACATGCTCATTAAGAGTCCTTGAGTGGCTCTCTGGGCTTTGTGATCAGGGTGACATCCTGAGCAGGGCTGCACAAAAGTAAAGTGCTCACTGTAACTCTTCATCTCTAAATTAGCTGAATGCTCCAAACCTAGGGTTCCTTCCTGTGAACCCTATGTAACTCCTCAGCCCATGTGACTCCTCACCAGATATCAAGGGTCAACCCTACTCTTGCCTGCCTTTTGATTGTCCTCTGCTCACGAGCTATTATGGTTACGTATCAGCAGAGTTGCTTGGGGCGAAAGCTATACATATCTAACACAGGGGCTAGTTGTATAGACAGGAATCCTGACTACTGTATAAGCATGTAAGGGGAAATGGGGATTGGGAAAAATTAATCATTTTAAAACAAGTATGTAACAAACTCCACCCTCCCCCATCCTGCCAAATTACCTTTTCACTTACATTGGCACTTTAGAAATCTAAATAGGACAGTAGGAAATTCAAATTGCAGTAATATAAAATATGAAGATTCATTGTGATCCCACATCAAAACCAACAACAATGGAATAAACTTACAGGGATATGTGGCAGAGTGATTGTGACTTCATCTCCTTTGCCAACCTGAAGTTCCCCTTCACAGGAAGTGTCTATAGATGCAGGTTTAAAATCATCTGCAGGCAAAGGAAAAGAGGATTTCCCACCAGTTACATTAGAGTAAGGGCTTACTGGACATTTCATTCAAGATTTTTTTTTTTTGGTACCAGGATCATGGTTGTCAGGCAGATGCTTACACCGCTGAGCTAAATCCCCAGCCCTTTATTCAAGAATTAAAAGTGAGTATTATTTACGAAACTGGAATAACAAAATGGAAAATAACAATGATTTAGAATTCTTTAAAAACTGTTTCATTATAAGTCAAAATATATCATATACAGGTTCAAATTTCCTATGACGAATATGATCTTTGTATCTAAATTGTACCAATAAATTTAATTTAAAATTTAAGAAAATACCTATTTCATTATGGAAAACTTCACATACCCAAAAGTAGAAAGAACAATACAATAAACTCCGAAGTATCTTCATCCAGTTTCAACAGCTACCAAGGGACACTTCCACATGCACACAAAACATACTTTTCCTCCAACCTCCATTGGAAAACTTGGAGAGAAGGAGTAGAATTTACACAGCATCTTACTAAGCAAAGATTCTCCCTTCTTGCAAAGGCCAGATGAAATTAATGCTTCATCATCCATAATAAGATGTTTTATTAGGGTTGTGAAGATCAAAAACAATAGAACATATAAGAAATTCTTGATTGTAAAACCCTATATGAAACATGAAAGGCCACAGCATCATAAAAGCTGATTTGGCAATGAACCTGTCAAAATTAGAATCTGCCACACCCAACTTCCACAATGTAGACAAAGGCACTTCAGCACATGTTCAGACCAGACAGATGAACCGTATCCCTAAAAGTTCTCCTGCTAGTGCTGCTAGGGAACTGCAAGCACACATCCCACATAGCCATCTTCACAGCCTGCTCCAAACTGCAGGCCAAGCACAGAGGGGTACTATCTCATTTAAACACCACATTGCTCTTCACGGAAGAAAAATACCAACTTCGTAAAGTCAGGAAATGATGGTCTTACTACATTGCCAATATCTAGACTTTCAAAGAGCTGGGTCTACTGGCAAGAGGAAGGACAGAAGTGCATGACAAGTGACCACACAAAGATAGAAGGAACGTCATTACCTTTGTTTTATTTTATTTTATTTTATTTTATTTGGGGCCGGGGTCTTTTTGCGACAGGGTCTGCCTATGAAGTTCAGGGTGGCCTTGAACTCACTTTGTAGCGCAGGCTGGTCTCGAACTCGCAAAGATTCTCCTGCCTTAGTCTCCTGAGTGCTGCTGGGACGCTCCACCTTGCCCAGCTAGGAACTTCATTATCTAACCCACCCTCTTCTTACAAGTTGAGTCACATCTATTAGCTCCTCTGATGAAAACAAGTCTTAATACCAGCATTAGTGCCACAGGAAACCCGAAGCCTGTGAATCACTGAGGGATGCTCTGTCAACCAAATCCTAAGAGCCAAAGCTTTACCCAAAACACAGAGTGGAAGTGGCCTGTCAACAAAGTCTATAATCATGGAGGAAAAGGTCCAGCACAACGACTATCTCGACATTCCTTTTGTCTGCTCGTTTCCAAACATAGACCATGCTGTATTTTATGCCTGGCTCACAAATTTTAATTTTATTCTTCATCTACAAGGAACTTGGTCCAGAAATCAGGGTGGTGAAGATGACCTCAAAAGACAGTATCAAATAAGGCACGGAAAGGTAAAGAAAGACTGATGAGGCACTGAAAGGATGTCGTATCTTTGGCTGCAGATGGGATAAACAGGATCAGAGTGGCCAGAACCAAAGCAGAAGGAAAGAGCGGATGGAGGGATTCGGGGGAGAACTGGACTCCGATGAAAGAAGGAGTCTGGCTTTAGAGCTCGGTGGGCGGATAAAATAAGAAAGGAGTCGAAGCCCTTCAAAATGTTTGGAACTATAAGGTAGAAAAATAATTTATGACAAAAGGTTTGGTTTGGGTGGAGTAATCCAAAAAAATTAAAAAGGTACAAACCGAGGCCCAGAGGATCTGGGGTAACACAGAAGGGAGCTGACTTTAGCAAGGAGTCCCCCGCACTTTGGAGGGCCGAGGGAAGAAGGAAGGAGCCGAGGCTGACATGTGGCGGCCGAGCAGCCCAAGGCAAGCGTGGAGCGCGCCGACTTACAGCGAATGGTGTGGAAGGAGGCCCGCGGCCGCTTCTCGAAGCTCTCGCCGAGGCGCAGACAATGTTCCTCTCGGTCCAGCAACGGGTTAGCCGTCCCGTTCATGGCCCCGAATCAGCGCTCTGCCCTCGCAGCGGCAGCCCCAGCTCCTCGCACCGGCGTCCGGCAAGGAGCGCACCAAGAGCCCGGCCGGGGGCCACCAGGGGCCGGAAACAAGGATCCTCCGCGTCCGGGTAGGGGAAGACTCCCTAGACGCCAAGCCGCGGGACGTCCGGTGGTGGGTGGGACTTTCCGGTGGTGGGCGGGACTTCCGGGTCTTTAAAAGCAGTAGCGTGGGCGGTGCCGCAGCGAGAGGCGTCCACCGGGACCTAGCTAGCTCCAGGTTCTGGTGGCTGGCCTGATCCGGTTCCGGTGTTTCTCTGGCGGCTCCCAGATTCCACTTCCTAGGCTTGGCAGGGCTGAGCAGTGAGCCCCGCCGTACAGGTAAACCTGAGAGCTGATGACGGTGAGCCCGGGGCGTGCGACTAAAGCGGCGCGCGTCTGGTGGCTAGTGTGGGCCCCGGCGGCTGGTGCAGCCCGCTGTATCCCGAGCGGCTTGAAAATGGTGGCTCCCCACGACCTGAGCGCGGGCCTCTGGGTCACCTCCCTCGGGCCGTGGTAGCCATCGCGAGGGCCTCAGTCCCCAGAAAGCGACGGCTCCTGGTTCTTGCCACAGCCCCTTGTGAGTACGATCAAAGACTCAGGCGGCCCAGACTTGGCGCCATCTGCTCCGAGGAAACGATGACCCACACGGCTGTTGACTCCCCGCAGCTGTTGTGTTGTTTTGTTAAGTCGCTCTTCACGGGCACTGAAATTGAGTATTTCTGTCCAAGAGTATCGGTCAATTAGTGGGAATTTGTTTGGGGTTTTTTTTTTTTTTTTTTTACAAAACGGAACCGATTTTATTGTCATAGTTGATCAGTTCTGGTTTGTATCAGAGTTCTGTGCATCAGACAGACCCGGCCATGAATGTTAGTCTTTTAAAGTAGGGAGTCTTGGTGTTTGTGACCTTTCTACCTATAGCAGGGCGGGTTTTGTGTAGTGCTGTATGGCGTCTCATGTTTCTTGAATTGAACCTAGCATCTTAAAGAACTGGGGTAGAGCAACTAAGTCATGAGACTGAGAGCGGGCCTATTCTAGAACCGCACCTTCTGTGTTCTGGAGAGTGTTCTAGAACCACTAATCAGACTCTTTCTTCCTGCAAGGCACCCTATATGACGCCGAGGTGTGAAAACTACTTGGAAAAAAAAAAGCATCCTAGAGGAAACCCTAGGTCGTCAATATCAGCATGTATTTCTCAAATTATTGGAAGGTGGAGAATCATCAGCAATGTTAAATACATTGCCACCCACTTGTGAGATGACTTCCTTGCAAAGAAAAGGATTGCAGGCAAGGATTCTCACTTCTGAAGAAAAAGAGAAACTACAAAGTGATCAAGCTTTGGTGTCTGATTTTAAACAGCAAAAACTGGAAAATGAGGCTCAGAAAAACTGGGACCTTTTTTACAAAAGAAATAGTACCAATTTTTTCAAAAATAGACACTGGACCACCAGAGAGTTTGAAGAGCTAAAATCATGTAGGGAGGTAAGCTGGTATTTCACCTTTCCCTGAACTGTTCTTTATGTAAAATGTATAGAAGAGAAATGCTTTGTTGCATTCCTGAAGGGAATATGAAATAGAGAATTTATAGAACCTATCAAAATATTTTGTACCTTTGAAGTAGTTTTAGTAATTTCTGGGTTAATACATAAAAGGGAATTTTAGCGGTTGTTTTCTATTTTTAAAAAATTAAACCGAAAGTTGTAAACATTAAATATTCATACTCTGAACTTCAGTGACATTGAAGTAATGATAGTTAATGAACTATTTACCTTAGCCCTTTCCTATGAACTTTACACTGGTTCTCTCAGTGAAGCTTCCTAGGAATTCTGTGATACCTGTTAGTATTGTCCTCATTTGCGGGTAAAAGGGAAGGCCAAAGCTATTGAAAAGATTTGCCCAAGGGTAGAATTCAGGGGCAGAGGAGGAGTTTCAATTGGTGTGCAGGTTTGCTGCAGAGTCTCTTCAGTTAGCCGGTATACTAGTTTTTTCCTCCACCCAAAATTATCCAGTGTTGGGTAGTGATAAAGGATTAGTATGAACTTTTGCTTGTGAGTTCTCTTGTTTATTGCCTGCCCTGCTGGATGAGAGACTTTGTCTCTTACATTCTGGATACTGTCATCATGCATATGTAATGTATTGTAATTTGGAGTTTTCTTTCCTTAGTTGGAAGGTCAAAAATTGACTATTCTTGAAGCTGGTTGTGGAGTTGGGAACTGTTTATTCCCACTTTTAGAGGAAGATTTGAATATCTTTGCCTATGCCTGTGATTTTTCTCCAAAAGCAGTCGAATATGTTAAGGTTGGTGTACCACCTATATATTATGTTTCTGTTTTCTTAGATTTGTTCAACCTGCCTTCTGTCCCCATTTTCCTAAATCCAGTCATCTCCCTGCAGCTAACCAGCTAAAATCATTACAAGTATAATTTTCCTTTCACATACATGCCCAACACATAGAAACACAGCTTTAATCAAGGAATGTAAGAAAAATTACTATAGCAAGACCAATATACTTTACACTTTTTGTTTGTAGAATTGTCTTTACTAAATTCTTTTAAACATCACAATTCACTCCTAAATACATATGTCTGTATATGTCTCCCCCTAAAGTAATTTTTTGTATAACTTTATCATACTTACTAAACATAACTGTAATCCTCCAGGACCTTCTTGGTACCCATTACAGATTCAGATTTTCCCAGTTAGTTCCAGATGTCTTTTCAGCTGTTTTTAATCCAATTAAGATCTACTTCTTACACTTCCTTTATGTCATTTAAATATTTTTAGCTTAAAATACTCATGTCCTGTCCCTTACCTTTTTTCCTACTGACATTGACTTTAGAAGGGCATAAGGCCTTTTTGTATATTAAAGTCCCACATTCCAAACTGTTCTGATTTTTTTTCTTCATTATTATTTAATGTGTTCCTCTATTTCTACGTTTCTTATAAATTAAAAATTGTACTTAATTATTTTTTGGCAAAAAACATTTTGATAGGTGATGTTCTATCTTCCTTGTTTGTATCTTGTCAGGAGGTAATAATGCTTGGTGATCTCACTAAAGTGATACTAGTTTTAATCACTGAATTAAAGTAGTAGCTGTCTGATTGTTCCATTGTAAAGATAATTACTTTTACCATTAACAAATTTGTGGGGGACACCTTAGCTAATGCCAATATCTAGTTCCTCGTCCACTTTTTTTTTTTTGTACCAGGGATCAAACTCATGACCTTGCACTTGCCAGGCAAGCACTTGTACCACTCAGCTAAATCCCCTGGTCCAATTTTTCTTTTCTTTTTTTTTTTTTTTTTTTTCTCCTCATCCACTATTTAGACACAGATTTTGAGATGATAGATTCTGTAATCTTTTTTTTGTTGTTGTTGTTGTTCACAAAAAAGTCATTATTTTGCTGTCAAGAATGGGAGCCATATTTTTCTGCATCTATTCCTTTCTAAACCAAATTTGGAAGTCCATGTATCTGGGTAGCCAGTTGTCAGAACTCAGTAAATTATATGAATCATTACCTTTATTACCTCCCTTTTTACTAATCGCCCTTTGTATTTTAGTTCTAAAATACTTAATTTGCACATACCCCAGTGTGTTTCAGGGACTCTATTCTGTCTCAAAATGAGCTCTTTGTTGTAATCCTCAAACCACATTGTTTCATTACTACATTTTGTGCTATGTTTTGATATCTAACAGTGTCTTAGTTACTTTTCTTGCTGAGACAAAATACCCAATACCCACAAGTTAAGGGAGGAAAGGTTTATTTAGCTCACAGTATGTACAGGTTTCAGCCCATAAACCACCGGCTTCAAGACAAGTTGGCACATGGCAGAGGGCAACAGTTTATGGCAGCAAAAAACAGCAAAAGCAACAAGTGAACAAGACAACCCTCTTTTCTTTCTGTCCTTTATATTGTATCCAGTCTACTGGGATTAGGACACTGCCAATCCAGTCAGTGGACTAATCTGACAGTCACCTACCCTTAATCCCAGAACCCTTAATCCCAGCATTGCATTAGAAATCAATCACACATTCTGATTCAGCCACCTCAAAAAAAAAAAAAAAAAAAAACCCTATGACCGCATGAGTCTTTGGGGGGACATCTAGTCACAAGCCGTAACAACAGTGTATCTCTTTCATTTAAAAATTGATTCATGCTTCCAGATAAATTGGATTTACCTTGTCAAATTTCTATAAATCTATTGAAATTGTTGAGACTGCATTGGATCCATAGGTGGAGCTTTTAGAATCGCCATCTTTTAATACTGAATTTTCCCACCTAGTAGCTTTTTATATCTATTCAGGTCCTTATTTATGTGAAAGAAAAGTGTAGTATTTTTCTTCATGATATTCTTATACATGAGTTATAACCAGTATGTATTAGAAACAAAGTATGTATTAGAAATACTTGCTGCATCAAGGGAAAATCTATTCCAGAAAAAACTATGAGAGCACCCCATTTAGGGAATTTGGATGGGCTTCTCAGAAGGAGAAAGCCATTCAGAGGAGGATTAAGAGAACTGAGGCCAGTTTCATACTCAGTTAAAAATTGTTTGCTAAAAATGATATTTTATATGTGAACAATTAATTGTTCAGCTTTACCAAGTAATAAGTGATTATTTTCGTCTAGCACTGCACTGGGGAAATAGGATCGCCTTTCAATGCTGTATTACTGTGATTAAGTTTTTGTTCTGTTTTTGTTTGTTCCCTCTAGCAAAATCCACTGTATAATACAGAAAGATGCAAGGTATTCCAGTGTGATCTCACTAAAGATGACCTTCTGGATCATGTACCACGAGAGTCTGTTGACGTTGTCATGTTGATATTTGTGCTTTCAGCTGTTCACCCTGATAAGATGCACCTTGTGTTACAAAACATTTACAAGGTTAGTAATTTGGGGCCCATGCTTAAGAGGTTCCCATCTTGATCCCTTACTTACTGTCCCTCTGAGGCCAGGGTTCTGTCCACAGCGCAGTTAGTCTATTCTTGCCTTAGCTGCCTTACAGAGCAGCCATTGAGCTCAAAAGAACAGTGACGACTGGTAGGGTAAGGATGGGCTGATTGGGGCTTTCAAGGCTGATTATTTTCCAGTTAGGCCTTTTTTTCAGGGAGAGAAGATACATAAACATACATGACATATATATATATCAGTTCATTTGACTGCTGTGTTCCAGTATCACATCATCAGGGGCCAGCAAATTGCAGCCATAAGCTGAATCTGTCTTTGCATGTAAGATTAATAGATAATATAAAGAAAATGTAGGGCCAGGGATTTAGCTCAGTGGCATAAGCGCCTGCCTGGCAAGTACAAGGTCATAAATTTGATCCCCAGTACCAAAAAATAATGTAAATTTTTTCTTAATTTTTTAAAAAGAACCTTTTCTTTTTTTTATCTTTTTGAGACAGGGTCTCGCTGTGCAGTTCAGGTTGGCCTTGAGCTTACTTTGTAGCCCAGGCTGGTCTCAAACTTGCAATGATCCTCCAGCCTCAGCCTCCCAAGTGCTGGGAATAAGCATGTGCCACCATGCCTGGCTAAACAACCTTTTCTGAATAGTAATATAATAATGAAAACTATCTTAAGACTGATTCTAACATATGTATAAGATAGTAAATTATATATAACTATTGATATGGTGAGAAATACTGTGTTCATGGATATATTTTATAGTCTTTCCTAATTGAATTATGCAATTACAATAAAAATTCTAGGAGAGGCTAGGGATTTAGCTCAGTGGCTTAAGTGCCTGCCAGGCAACCACAAGGTTGTGAATTCAATCCTCCAGTACCAAAAAAAAAAAAAAAATTCTAGGAGAAATTTTAAAAAGTCAGGAGGTAGAGATTCTGCTAGTATCAACTAGGGAGTCAGTGTAGAAAAATCTTCAGTTAGACACCAGATCCTAAGGTGAACAGGAAACCTGATTTAAAACCATGTGAAAGGCTTGTGTGTAGAGAAATCCAGATTGGCCGTTCATCACTAAATATGCCCATCACGGCTCACACAGAACTCAGCATCTGAAATTTGGAAAAGTAAGCCAGCTATAGTGGTGTATGCCTGTAATCCCAGCACTTGGGAGGCTGAGACAGGAGCCTGGGCTACATAGTGAGACCCAGTCTCAAAAAGAAAAAAGAAAAGAATCCCCAGTATTACCACAAAAAAAAAAAAGAAAGAAAGAAAAGCTGTATAAATATAAGGAACAAGGGGCTGGGGATCCAGCTCAGTCGTATGGTGCCTACCTGGCAAGCAAAGGATCATCAGTTCAATTCCCAATACCAAAAAATATCTGTATCCATATAGATGTGGATATCATGGGAAAATCTGCAGTTATTCTCACTGCTTTCATAATGCAGAGTCACACTGGAAAGAAACTCTACGAATGTAAGCAATGTGGGAAAGCCTTTAGTTCTTCAGTTATATTCAAATTCATGAAAGAATGCACAGTGGGGAGACAGCCTGTGAATGTAAGCAATGTGAGAAAGCATTCATCCAATCCAGTAACTTACAGAGACATAAAAAGACAGTGGAGAGAAAATCTTTTTATGTAAACAATGTGGAAAAGCATTCTGTAGACAGTTATCTTCAAGTACATGAAAGTTTTCATACTGGACAGAAGCCCTGTGTATGTAAGCAATGTGGGAAGCCCTTTATTGATAGCTGATGCATTTATAAACGTGAATTCACAATGTAGAGAAACCTTTTATATGTCAGCAGTGTGAGAAATCCTTCACAAGGTAGTAGTGCATTTCATAAACATGAAATCACAGTGGGAAGAAATTGTATGCATGTAAGCACTGTGAGAAAGCCTTCACTTCTAGCTATTTTTGTATTCATGAAAGAACTCACATTGGAGAGAAACCCTATGTAGGTAAGCAGTGTGGGAAGCCCTTTACTGATAACAAATACATTTATAGACTTGAAAGAATTCAATAGTGTGGAGAAACCTTATGTATGTCAGCAATATAGGAAATCCTTCACAGATAAGCAGTATGCTTCAGACCTGAAATAATTCTCAGGGAAGAAATCCTATGTGAATAAGCACTGTGGGAAAGCCTTCACTTCTAGCTATTTTCATATACCTGAAAGAACTCACACTGGAGAAATCCCATGTGTAGAAGCAATGAGGAAAAACCTTCTGTGATCATTGTAACCTCAGAAAGTGTGAAAGAACTCACTAGCATGTAGCTATAAATACAGAATGTGGGAGGCCTTTATTATCATATGACCTTTCTTGCACATATTTGCCTAGTGGAGACAATTCACATCAGTGTAATTTTGTGGGTTATTTTGGTTTCATTCATACTCGTATTTGGTTTCATTCATCTTAGTCATTTTGGTTTCATTCATATTTGTAAAATAACACATAGTTCAGGCTGGCCTTAAACTTACTATGTCCAGGCTGGCCTTGAACTTGCAGCAGTATTCTTCCCTCGGCCTCACAAATGCTAGGATTACAGTTGTATTCCTCTATGCCCAGCGTAGAGAAGTCTTCAGTTGGCATATATTTAAGAATACGTTGCTGGGCATGGTGGCACACACCTGTATCACAACACTGGGGAGGCTGAGGCAGGTGAATTGCTGTGAGTTTGAAATCAGCCTGAACTAATAGTGAGACCCTGTCTCAAAAAAAAGGGGGAAAACCCATATTGGGTCGCATCCCTGTGAATGTAAAAAAAAAATGTTTTCAGTTGTAACACACATTTCAGAACCCTGTGAAATTCTTCATGTAGTGCATACCTATACAAGTAATAAGAAAAGCATGATGTAGATTTATTTTTTGTAGAATGATCCAGAAAATGTCTACCTGAAAGAGAGGTCCCAAAGTATGAATGTAGTGTGTTTATTAGTAGCTCATTGGCTTTTTAAAATTTTGTTTTTACTTTTTGGTACTGGAATCAAACTCAGGACCTTGGTGCTTGCCAGGTGGGCACTGTGCCACTGAGCTGTATCCCTGGCCCTAGTAGCTCATTCTTAATATCTCTGGATTGTGTTTAGTTTTTCTAATGTTTACTTTTGAAAATACTTGTAAATGTTGAAGTAACGTAATTATGTGTTTTAATGTAACCCTAGTAATAGTGTCAGTTTAATAGGTTGAGTCTTTTTAAATCTAATTAGATACTACTAGATTCCCCTTTATTTTGCATCATATTAGAGCCATAGACAAGTTTAAATAGATGTCTAATATGCCAGTAAGCTTAATATTCATGTACTTTTTTAGTAATTGGAGTTAATGGGCCATTAAAAATGAATTTTTGTTCATTGTTGGGATTTTTCTGTCTTCTATGGTGAGTTCAGACTGTGTGTGTACACGCACACATGCTCTATCTTTCATTTGTAACAGAACATAGCATTTTAAAATGATTTTATATTTTCAGCTATGGTGTATACATGTGTTTTTAGAGTTCCATCCTTTAAACTTGTTAATTAACAGTGCTGTCTTGATATTTTTCTGTGTCCCATAATTACAGGCTAGATCAAGTTTATTAGCTTTCACATGCTTCCTTAGAAACTGAGATTTATTTTGATAATGTGAATGAACTTTAGGTGTTTTCTCCACTGTATAAAATTTACTTTTGCCAGGTGTGATGGTGTATGCCTGTAATCCCAGCACTTGGGAGGCTGAGGCAGGAGGTGTTGGCAGAATAGACATGAGAAGTGGAATGTAACACAGAGCTGAGAAGTAGGTCCGTATTTCTAATATACAGAAATCTGATATATTCTGGAGATGGCTTTGATCACTAGAAAGGAAAACACTACTCAATAAATGTTGCTGTTTCATTCATTCAATAGTAAAAAGCAAAATTCTGTTTCTACTTCACAGTTTACATAAAAGTCACTGCCAACTGAATTAAAGACTTGGGTAAAAAAAAAAACTCAGAAAAGAATATGACCTTAGGGTGGGGAAAATCAACTCAGAGAAGACCCAGGACATTTTAAGCATAAAGATTATAAAACAGGAATTTCTGTTCTTCAAAAGACATTGTGAAAAACTAAAAAGACAAGTTAATAAAAATAATTTACAATCTGTACAATAAATAAGATTTATATCTAGACTAAGGAATTTCTGCCTATCATTATGGAAGACAGGTTACAAAAATAAACATGTACATAATCATTTAATAGGACATGAAACTAACCTCAGTAACCCATGAAATGTAAAATACATATCAAGACCCTATTAGATTAGGAGAATTAAGTCAGGCTAGGTTTGTTGGCACAAGCCTGTATCCCACCACTCTTGAGAGACTGAGGCTGGAGAATTTTTAATACAAGCCAAACTTGGACAATTAGCAAAACCTTGTCTAAAAATAAAATAAAAAGGGACTCTTCAGAAGGTTAACTGTCTAGAACAGATTGTAAAGAAAAGCTACATTAAATTTATTTAATAATTTGTTATAAGTCTTTAATATGTTTTCACTTAACACATTGATTAGCAAGATCTCTAGCGGTAGATCTAAAAAGTATCATAATGTCAGAGTGGTGGGGAATAAGGTTAAGGTATTTACAAGAACTGTACAGGGATGTGAGGCTCTCTGGTTTTCCTTAGTGTAAAAATTTTAGTTGCCTACATTTGTAATTAAAGAGGCTGAGTTTCCACTAGAAGCAGTGAACATAAAGTTGTAATTTTGTTTTCTACTTAAATTGATAGCCGCCACCACCACCCCCAGCACTAATCTCAGACCTTTTGGGCCTTGTACTCTAGCAGTTTCTGTTCTCGAGGAGGGCAAGGAAATGGTGCAGGGGAGCAGCACATAAGTGGATGCAGCACTGTTGATGATATTCTAGATCTGAAAGTGGACAGAAGATTAAATATGTAATTCACAGCTAATGCATAGTACCTGTATTTTTGTGGGCTTTTTTGAGGCTATAAAGTCCCACAATTCTAAGTACAGTGGTTCCTTGGATCATGAACTTAATCCTTTCTACAATTCTGGTTGCAAACAGAATTGGTTGAAAACCAAATCAAATTCAATGGTTAGGTTCAATGTTGACCTGATGGGGAAATTCGATTTGGTTCTCATGCAATTCAGTTTGCAACCAGAATCATAGGAGGAATTAAGTTCATGAACCAAGGTACCACTGTATTGAATCAGGGGATTCTTTATATGTGTGTACACTTAAAAACAGCACCTAGATCAGTGATGGTGAACCTTTTAAAAACCCACTTACTTATCGCAGAGTTTCAACACTGCAATTAAACCTGAATACTAAGGTTTTAGTTTAGAAAAAAAAAATACAACTCATGATATCATCACAGAGAGGGCTGTGCATGCTTACTGTGGACACACACCACAGGTCCACCACCACTGACCTAGATACAGAATTCTTCTAGAACCTCTGTAGGCTTCCCAGAGCTTCCTCTCTTCCATCCCTGACACCCCTGGTAACCACTGTTTCATAGATCTGTTCTCATAAATCATTTCACCTGTTCCTGAACCTCACGTCATGAAAACATGTAGTATGTCACACATATTTTAGTAGGTAAGAAACATATTAAAAAAGAAAAAATTCAGGGCTGGGGATTTAGCTCTAATGCTTGCCTGGTAAGCATGAGGTCATGAGTTCGATCCCCAGTACCAAAAAAAGAAAAAAAAACAGACTTGTGCTATCCCGAGTCACACTGCTTTAGTAACATAATGCATTTCAGTACCTTCCTGATTTACTCTCCAGTGGAGACTTTTTTTCCAGCTGACCTGGAATGAGTTTTCAGCCACAGTCTTCTTTACCTTCTGTGCCATCAGCAGCTGGTTTCATTGATGTGAAATCATGCGCTGAATCAGGAGAAGACTAGAGGGAAAGTAGTTTGCAGCTCCTATTGATGAGACAGATACCCTGTGGATGCTCTGAAGCCTGACATGAATAGTCACAGAAATAAGCTGCCAGGATATACATCTTTCTTCTCCAGAATTCCCAAGCCAGACATGGTAGCACATGTCTGGTAATCCCAACACTCGGAAGCTGAAACAGAATTGCTTCAAACTTAGGTCAGCATGGGCTACGGTGAGCTCAGAGCTATCCTGGCCTGTATAGTTGAGACCCTGTGTCACAAAAACAAGTTCCTTTTTTTTTGTTGTTGTTGTACTAGGGATGAAACTCAGATACTCAGATGCTACTACAAACTACATCCTCAGCCCTTTTTGTATTTTGCTAAGTAACCCATGCTGACCTAAAACTTATGATCCTCCTTTCTCAGGCTCCTAATCAGCCTCCTAGGTACCTGGGATTAACAAGCATGCTTTACCATGCCTGGCTTCCCTCTTGGTTTGGTTTGTTTCGGTTTGGTTTTTTAATAGAGTAGCAAAGTGTGTCAACTTTGGCATCAGAAGGCCTGATTTTGACCTTCTATGTGTCACTGACTTGCCTTGAAACTCAGGCAAGTAAGTCACGTTTATCATTAGTGGGCATAACTGCCTAACATACCCTCTTCTTGGCGTCACTGGATGAAATAGAGGATACCGGGAAATGCCTGGTTAACTATGCGGTGTCAGGGTCAAAGGGGGCATCAGCATCATAATTACCGTTTTACAGATAAGAAGACATTCTGAGGGATGAAAGTGCTTGCTCAGGGGCATTCAGCTGGTTAATGGGAAGAGCTGGGTCTGACTCATGATTTCCGGGGTCCTGAGTGAGTGTTCTTTCCTCTGTCCCATGCAGCCTTTCCTTCCTTCTGAAGTGAAGACTAAGTCCCATGAGAACTAAGTTTTTCAGAGTTTTTCCTTCTTAATTATTAACATTTGAAAACTTAGCTTTTCTTCCAAGGTAAGAATGCTTTTATCTAAGAGGGTTTTTCTTTACCGACAGCATGTGAACGTTGCTAGTGCTGATAAGACTTTCCATGTAAAGAGCAGGGGTCACTGTGGCCCACTTCGCGTTCCGAGAAGCATGTGGCCATCTGAGTGAGGTAGCTGCTGTCCGATACCTTGTCTTCGGAAGGCTCTCCTGTGGGACTTGCCTCCCGGTCCCTCACCTGTCACACTCTGGCCTGCTGATCCACTGGCATCAAGAAACCCAGCACACCCGGGGGTTTAACTCAGCGGCGTAAGCACCTGCCTGGCAAGCACAAGATTGTGAGTTCCTTCCCTGGTACCAAAAAAAAAACCCAGCACAACACAAACAGTATAGGGGAAAAACTGTCCCTCCCCTCTGAGCTTTCTTGCTGTTTGATGAGAATGGGATGATAACTTTCCTATTCAGCAGGACTAGCAAAAGTGTCTGTCCCCACACTTCGTTTGATCTAGTAGGTGATCAAAAAGGTGATCTTAACCTTTTTGACTTGGTTTCCCTCCTCTCACATGAGGATAGTGATCACACGCCTTCCTTTCAGAACTGGGCAGCAGTCCATTGAGAAATGGCAGGCTGGCAAGCAAGGGCGTGTGTCAGTTTTTAACATCATGGATGAGCACTGTGTTACTGTAGCACAGTGAAACCAGTGCTGAGACTTAGAAATGAGGAAAACCATCTGGAATCAATAAGCCAAAATGGCATATTTTTGTAAAAAGAACAGTTTGAGTTGTAGGAACTGGCTAACAAAATGTTGGGAGAATTATGCTTCAATGAGGATAGGACTGTTTTGTTTATTGTGTTTTGTGTTTGTTTTGTTTTTTTAATCAGTACCTGGGATCAAACTCACTACTGTGTGCTTGCAAAGCAGGCGCTTATGCCGCTGAGCTAAATCCTCAGCCCTATCTTTTGTGTTTTAATGGTGACCTTGGATGTTAGAATGCCCTAGAAGGTGCTCAAAACATGCTCCAGTATTGTGGTCTTTGGTTAGGTCTTACGTCTCTTTCATGAACACACCCTCTTCCGTCATTTGATGGGTATTTCAACCTGGCCCCTAATTACCACAAATCTAAGTTATTTTAATTCCTAACACAGACTGTTAGGCTTATTTGATGCAGTTCCACAAGTTACATGCAGCCTGCTTTTGTTTTGTAGGTATTGAAACCGAGGAAGAGTGTCTTGTTCCGTGACTATGGGCTGTATGATCACACCATGCTTAGGTTTAAAGCCAGCAGCAAACTTGGAGAAAACTTTTATGTTAGACAAGATGGAACCAGATCATATTTTTTCACTGAGGGTAAGATGAATGGAATCTGTCCTTAAAATGTGTTCTTTCCTTTTGTCTGCTTGATTGCTGTGTACTGTACGGCTGCCTGGGGAGGGCTTGCAGCTGTGCCCGGTGTGTATGCACAAGATCCTGTGCTAGGTGCTGCCACATACCACCGACCCAGCCCTGCCCTTGGGGAGCCTGCGGCTGGCTCTGGTGGCACCGCCCTCTTAGTGAGCCTGGGGTGGACATGACTGTGTGCTTGGATGCCCTGTGAGAGCTGTGGTGGAAAAGCAGGGTGAGAAAGCCAACTTCACTTTGTTCTATCAAAAGTAAACAAGGTAGTATAGTCCCTGGAGATTACTTTCCCAGGCTGCAGAGGCAAGGAGTATTTTTCAGTAAAAATGATTGGATCTTTTTTAAATATGCAACTTTGTTTTAGAGGGATACCCAAAAAGTTATTTTGAATAAGAAAATGTTATATTTAAGTCCTTCCAGTGTTTCGAATATTAGTAATCTGGGCCATAATTACCTCCTTAATCTGCTTTTACAAATATTTTTATGTTTTGGAATATTCTTTTAGATACAAAACATTAAAAACCACTGATTATCATTAAAATTGCAAAATCATAAAAGTGTCAAGTGAAAATTTTAAAAGTATTTTAATATTTGCTTGCTAAAATCTGATTAAACCAGTCATAAATAATTGAGAAGATAGATAATGTCTACAGAATGTGTTAAGAGCATACCCTTCAGAATAACGCTCTTTATTCTTTGCTATATAACCGTGTATCCTTATTTCATTTAATATGTAGTGATATATTATTGAGGTGGAATTTTCTGAGAATATTTTACCCACTAGGTGATGTTTTTCCCACTCTGGTCACAGAAGTTCTTCCTTCCTCAGGGTAAATGAGGTGCTTGGTATAAAGCACTTGAGCACATGCAGACTTTCATTTCTTTTCTTTTTAACCAGACTTTTTGGAATTTCATTTCTTTTTGACCAGACTTTTATATTTGTAACTCATTAATAGGACAATCTAGATATATTCCAGGTTATCCCTTTTACTATTACTGATTAAGTTGTTTAATTTGTTGTTTCTATTTGGGTGTAAGACCATAAGAAGTAGTTGTGTCAGTTTTTTTAAAAACTTTAAATTTTCGCATTGGTATTTTCATTACATACAAAACCATAAAGTCCTCTTCAGCCCCCTCTCCTCCTCCTAAGCACTGCAAAAGTAAATGTTAAGTTACCGAGTCTTTGAACATTGTCAACCTGCTTGTCTTACAGAATTCTTGGCTCGGCTCTTTGTGGGCGCAGGTTATGAAGAAGTGGTAAACGAGTATGTCTTCCGAGAGACAGTGAATAAGAAAGAGGGCCTGTGCGTGCCCAGAGTTTTCCTCCAGAGCAAATTTCGAAAACCGTAGGACCTCAGCCCATGGCCTTGCATCACCAGGTTGGCAATTATGTCTCCCCTTGAAGAGCAGAGCTTAAGAATCACTCTTTTTTTGGTTTGTGTTTATATTTTAATTTTTAAATGAGAAAAGAGAATTTTATATTTAAAAAGGAAGCCTGTATGTTTGTATCATAAGTGCAAATAAAACTCAGGAGCCTGAAAGTAAAGAAAGTTTCATGTATAACATAGTTTAGCCATGTTGTCCAGCTGTAAAATTCCATCAGGGAAGACCCAAGAATGCCCTGAGACTTCAAGATTCTTATCATTGCTCGTGTGACTCTTAAGTGTGCCTCTAGGTAGCACAGCAGACAGTCATGTAGAAAAATGAGGCAGAGTATACTAAAATAACACATTCACATGTAGTTTTAGCTTGAAGGATTGTTCTCTTTCCCCAGTGTCTCTAGTACATTTTTCTTCCCTCCACTTTATTTGTGTACATGTGTCCAGTGCCATTTCTCCAGGAATGTAGCTGATACCCATTAGAATTTTAGCACTACGAATGGGCCTCAGAGTGGACGAGCCCAGTTCCTTATTGAGAAACGAGGTGGAGGTAGGAAAATGATGAGGCCAAAACAAGATAGTGAACATTGTGGCATATGAAGAAATCATGAAATTGGTCTGCTGACCTGTCTCCCCAGCACTGCTGTACAACGACTTTAACATAACAAAATACAAAGTTCTTTTGGTCTGAACACAAAAATTGATCCTGAAAGATTTTGTGTCTCTTTCTGCAGAAAGCAGCTTATGAAAACATAGTCTTGAATATGTGACTCTACTGCAGCTGCAGCAAGCGAGGGCCTTTCACCCCAGCCACACCTGGAGAGGAGGAGTCTTGGTGGGGAACAGGTGGGGTAATAGTTACCATGGTTCTAGACAGTCAGAACAACTCCTGTGACTCTTCAAGAGAGGCAGGGCGGCCTGCTGAATCCAGTCAGCATTCCTTTTTTTTTTCTCTCTTTGAAACAGGGTCTCACTATGTAGTGTAAGCTGACCTTTAACTTGCTCATGTAGCCTCGCTGCCTGGGGTTACAGGCCCGTGCCACATGCCCAGCCCAGTCAGTCAGCATTCTTGCTGGGTGACCCAAGGAGTGTTTTTCACGCTCCCCCCCCCATAGCTTGCTAGTTGTTTTTGTGTGTATTCTTTCCCCTTGATTAGAAGGTCAGAAGGTGGCTATTCTAGAGGAGTGAAAGTGATAAGGAATACTGGAGCTTATCTTTTGCAGTCTTTTGTGTTGTTGTTTAATCAAGTTGTGAATAAGGGGCCTATGGGTGGTCCCAGGCCTTCTCTCCCAGGGAAGGGATGGGCCCTGCCCTGAAGCAGTTGGGTAGGGGACAGCAAGGGGGTCACAGTGCAGGGCTCTTCCCTCTACTCCTCCACCAAATGAAGCCCACACCAGCTTTCCCCCAAACACCCCCTTCACAGTCTTTTTGCCTGTTTGTGCTCTAGGTCTGACCAGTGTCTCTCAGATTTAGTGGCTGGGCCTGATAGGACAGACTAAGGTAGCGTGTGGAGGGCGGTGTAAAGAAGTCATCTGGTCTCATCTTTGCTCGGTTTAACCTCAGATTAGATTCTTCATTTGTAAAACGAGGAAAACTGGATTCCATGTTCGGAGGATAAAAGAAAGTAACTCCATGTAATGTGCCGTACAGTAAACCCTTATGTGCATAGGTAACATCTCCTTCAGTCCTCGTGCTTTGTGTCACTTTATTGAAGTTTAGCATACATGTGAAAGGGTATACAAATCAAATGCTCAGCCCAGTGAGTACACGGAAAACACACTTCTTTGGGGAGAGAGAGAGATAGGAAGGAAAACAGGCCTTTAGTGAGGACATGGGAGGGCTGCTGAAGAGACTCATTCACCCTTTGGAAGCTTCAGGAAAAACCACTGGCTTTTTATTTGGAATTTAACAGGGGCAGAGCTAACGGGGCCTATTGACAGCTGGTAGGAGGAACCTATGCACAGACGCGAGAAGCAGGTGGTTTGATTTGTGGGTTTGCAAAAAGAACACAAGGGGGCGCTGTCCAGTGCCAAAGGGAGCTCCTGCATGAGGAAAAACCTGTATCAGTGGGTCCAGCTGGAGAAATGGATTATCAGTACTCTAGATCCTGCTGTGTCCAGCTAAAGAAGCAGTCCACACTCCAGAACCCTCCTGCCCCTTCTAGTCGCTGTCTCCCATAGGTGACCACTCACATTCTTTCCACAGGTGTTGACCGACAGCTTACAAGATTGTAAGTAAAGACACTGGAGTAAGGGAACAAATAAGTGGAGGCCAGGAATAAGGGTAGCACACCAGAGGCCTTACGGGTGGTGGTACACACCTAAGATAAGTTACGTTTGGCTCCCTAGAGTCAGTACAGAGGAGGTGAGTCCAGACCTCAGGTGAACTGAGGCAGCTGCTCTGAAATCTGGGGAATCTTTCCCTCACTTAGGGAGAGCAGTTTCAGCAATTTTATCCGGTAATAAATAGAAGTATCAAAGAATTGTTTTTGACAATTTTACTTAGTGTAGGTGAAGTGTAACCCCCAAAGAACTGAAAGTACTTCTCTGGCAGAGAGGACTGAAAGGCAGTGTGTCAGGTGGCTTTGGGGATTGTGGAAAGATTGATGGATGGGCTGTTGGTCCTTCTGACAGTCCTCTGTCAGTACTGTTCTTGGTTGAAGCTGTCTGCTTAGACAGCGTAGCTCTTAGAGGTCACTGACCTGGGGTAGACCATCTGCCCAGCAGACTAGCGGAAGTGACCACAGAAAGCTGAACAGGCCAATGGCTGTGGCTATAAATAAGGGCCTCTGCTTTTGCCATAGTTGGCTGAGGGCACACCTGGGAAGCAGACCAGTAGTTTCCTCCGGACCCAACTTGGAGTTGTTTCTACCAACAGCAGCAAAGATGGCCTCAAACTCCTAACCAATAAAACCAGATGCAAGTGTTTTCAATTGGGGTATCTCAAGCTGGTTTAACGGTGTGCCCACCTCTAGCGGTAGCACTCAGGAACACCGCCTCCCCCCAGGCATATCGGTTGGAAGATTTACTTCTTAACTAAATGAGATGACTGAATTCACAAGTGTTTTAGCTGTGAGCCAGGAAAAAGTGTAACTCAAAAAGGTTTAAAAGGTTAAGGATAACAAAGCACATCCCCAGTTCCCAACTCTCTCCGAGCACTGTGTCCGTTCTCCCTGGGTACGTCACACCCAGTTGGGAACTTCTATTTAGAAATAATTAAGAAATTGAGACTCCTTTCCTGTGAAGCTAAGAGTTTAAAATTACGATACTCAGCACTGGTGAAGGAATAGACTAATCATGGAGATACAAAAACTATGCTTTTCTAAAATAGCACTAACCTATAGACCAATCACAGTGAACCTTCTAGAGAGTCAGTCCCCAGAACTGAAACCTAGCACCCACTTATTCATTGCCAAGCGCCAACTCTGCAATTAAACATGAATACTTAGAAAAAAATGACTCACACATTAACACCTTTTGTCTTAAAAGCACAGCAACAGAGCTCTTAACAATACAAACAGCTTTCTATTGAAAGTCAAAGGCTTGTAGTTGGTGTGCTGTGCACTGTTCCCCGAGCTGGGCAGGTGGGGCAGTGCGGAGCCACCTGGCTTGCCTGCTGGCCAAGAGCACCATGTGCCTGCTGCAGCACTGAGCCATGGCCTCACCATCACAACACTAGAATCTTCTGCATGATGGGAAGTGTCTGTGCTGTCCAGTCCACACGTGGCTGTTGAGGAGTAGGCTAGTGACCCAGGGCAGCAAACTGACTTTTGTTTTTAGTCTTTTTTGAGACTTAGCCTTGACCTCACTTTGTAGCCCAGGCTGGTCTCAAACTCTCAAGGATCCTTCTGCCTCAGCCTCCTGAGTGCTGGGGTTACAGGTACACACCACCATGCCAGGCTAGGAAGTGATTTTTTTTTTTTTTTAAAGAGGGGGAAAATAGAACAAAAAAAGGGTAGAAACAATACAGAATTAAAAAAAAAAAATGAACAGTAAGAAATCACTAGTTGATCCATTACATATTGTCTTCCCGGAAGTAGTTGTTCAAGTTACAAAATCAAAGCATACAAAGTGGACATTCAAACAGTGAGGCTGCAAACAGCTCCGTTCTCTGATCCAACAAAAACTTAGCAACATAATTATCAATCCTACACCCTTAAATATACATGCAGTTGTATCCTTTAGAGCACTTGCTTTTCCTCCTTTTGCTTTTTAAGTCCATTATCTGTTTAGTTATATCATGTTTCAGGTTGCTCAGTACCTTGCTGATCTGTTTTACTGCTGTTACTTACTTTTTTTAAAATTTTTTCTTATTATTTATTTTATTTTGAAGGTAGTAAAATGCTGCAGAACAAGACAGGACATAGACAACTGAGGCAGTGCAGCGAAATTGACACAGAACCTCACAGCAGGCCACTGGGACAACAGCAATAGGCACAATAGTACATCTGGTTTTCTTCACAATAGTTGTTCCTTCATTCAGGCAGAGCAATATTGAAGGAAATACCGAAATTACAAGAACAGAATATTGAATAGAGCAATACCATTGATCAAAACAGAGATAAAAATATTTGCCCTCAAAGAGATGGCAGAAGAAAATCCCCCTTATTTGCTATATCGAATATAGTCAAACTCACAAGACATGCTCAGATCTCTGGCTGTCACTTGCTGGGTGGGGGGTAGATGTTTGATTCTTAGCCCGTGCCCCAGTAGGTTCACAGCCACCCCACCAGAGGGGTGAACTGGCTGCCCGTTTTCCTATTGCCCTGAGGTCCAACATGGCACATCACAGATCTCAGGAAATGCTGATGTGGTTCTTGCCCTCGGGCGGCCGCGGCTTGCCAGGCCACAAGACCCACCAGAGCAGCATGCTGGTGGCTGCCTGTTTTCCCAGCACCCCAAGGTCCAACATGGCCAAAAATCTGTATTTTTGAACAAGTGGGTTTTTTTAAGATCCACAATTTTGGAATCCAACAAGTCACGTGTTCTCCACCTCACTTTGTGGCCTGCAGTTTGTGAGGGCTCATCCCTGTTCTAGAAGCCCATGTGTCTGTTCACCCCAGGCTGTGGCAGTTGTCCTACATGGGGCATGTTCTTGCTCGTGTTGGTAGATGAGGAAAGCCATCAGGTTTCTGATCTGATCTTGTAGGCACCAGGGCAAGTGTGCAAGTACTTGGTGCCCACATTTTCAGACCCAGCCAACTCTGAAAGCCACACATGCTAGGCCTGGCTTCTCACCATGGAGGGAGAGACTCCAAGGATTGGCCCACTGAAGAGTTTATAGTAATATGTGAAGTTGGGAGGTGAAGCTCCCAACAGGAGGAGATAGGTTACGGGAGGTGTGGGCTGCAAAGGTCCATCTCTCTCCCTCCTTTGTTCTCTCTCTGCTGCTGCCGCCATGCCACGAACAGATCCTCTTCTGCCAGGCTGCCCTATATTGGAGCCAGCTGACTCCGAACCAAAACCTCTACGAGGTGTGAGCCTCCTTTACGTCATATGTGTCAGGCACTATGTCCTGGCATGAGAAGATAGCTAAGACAGCATCCTGTTTCAGCATCTGTTGTGTGCTCCAGGACAGCACCTGAATCTCTGATCCTGAACATTCTGAGGGACCATTTCAGCACACCACTTCCTAAAATGAAATGTGCCCACCACAACTGCCTATTCCTGACCATGACCAACTTGCTGAATAAGCCTGATCCTAGCACAGGATGTCTGCCCAGCCTGTGGGCCAGTGCCCAAGGACTCTGAGGTTCATGCTTGCTTCTGGCCCCATGCCAGTCCCAGAGCGCCCTCCCAGGTGGCCCCAGCACACAGCCCTCGTCCTGTGCCCTGCTGTACCCAGCCCAGCACCCTTCACCCTCAGGCTCAGTCTTGCCAGCCTCTGTGTCCAGAGAAAGTGAGTATAGTGCCCCAGGTCTGAGCCAGGCACACACAAGCCAGCAGGAGGTTCCCAGAAGTCGTGTCAGAACTGTTCCATCCAGGTGCCCAGGATGATGGACATGGTGCTGGAGGCAGGCAAAGGGCAGCAGAATCAGGGACCTAACCAACCTGCAGTGTGGCCACCCCTGTGAGGGCTGGGCTGCCAGCGGATCTCTCACACCTATGCAGAAGTCAGGCCAGCACAGCCTGTGCCCCATCAGCTGTCTAGGCAGCAGCAGGCCAACTGGGCAGACACAGACTGCAGAGAAACAGGGGCAGTGGGGCCGGGGATCCACTGTGGGGCGCTCCATCCCCTTCTTCAGGGAAGCCCTACACACTGCTCTCTGGCTCCAGGCCTCCAGCCCACTGTACTCTGAACTCCAGGAGGCTGGGTGCTCCTGCCTGTCATCCAGAGGAGCCTTGTGACACCTTGGTCTGAGACTTATTTACCACTCGACTCCCTGTGGATCTCTGTGGGAGCTGGAGCCCACTCAGCTTCTCCTGAGTGCATAGTCACCCCTGCATTTGCCGTGCCCTGGGCACCGCCAAGCATGCAGCAGCAAGGAGGGAGGCCAGGTGGGAGCTGGTTGCTCCCGACCCTGGCTGTGTGTTCATGGGACCACACCAGGCTTGGACAGGCCATGATGGTGCTAGATCCTCACAGGGCCTAGCTCAGAGCCCTGTCTCCCTAGTGCTGTCCAGTAGTTCAGTTAGAAATGGCTCACCAAATAATGATTCAAAGAATTGGGCAACATAAGCTAGAAGCAGTGCCAGAAGTTTATCTGAAGGGTGAAGGGTGAAGAGAAAAAGGAAAAATTGGCTCTGTAGAGCAAACTTACTTCCCCAGCCAGCTTTGCCACCTTACTTCCTATATGGCATAGACCTGGCCAGCCAGTCTGACTTTCTTCTCTCATAGACCAAGCTTGGGACTTTGGGCCTGTAGCAGGAATCACAGTGGGACCTGGGGTTTTCCCAGCCTTCCCAACAATAATCTGCCTTGTCGCTGTAGAGGATCACCTGGATGACTCTCCTTGAAAACAGAGCAGTTACCTCCACTTTGGCTAAACCTGACCCAATCTCCATGCACTTTGTGTTCAGAGAAGGCTAAGCTATTGCCTTTTCCCTTCAGTTGGCTCTAAGCGATGTCAGTAGGGCTGGCTGAGGTGCTGATGCGTAATCTTTGAAGCTAGGCAACAGTCACTCTTTCCCCCACCCCAGTGTCGCTCTAAACGCTCTAAACATGGTTGAGCTGACCAGGGTGGTAGAGCCACCACTTCACAGCTGTTGACTAGGTTCAAGCCTCAAGATAAGAGGCTGTGACTTCCCAGGGCACAAAAATTTGCACATCAGAACTGAAACACCACCTCCTAAACATTGGATGCTACCTCAGGTGCATTACACACACTGGTCTTTTTGCACACCCTTCTCTCTGCATGTTGCAGAGGTGCCTTCTGGCCGCCTTGCCAGCCCAGCCCGCAGTACTCACGTAATTCCCACCACTCTCCCAGCCACTCATCCTTAGCCACTCCCTTCTTCATGGATTAATAGAATCCGGGTTAGGCCCTGGGTTGAGGCCTTTGTTCCAATGAGCCTTCATCTGGGCTGGGCTCAGGACCCCTTGGCTCCCCACAACCATAAATATGTCTTAGTGTCTTTATTCTCATTGTGGGTTGCACTGAAAGTGGCAGGTTGGAATTAACTTGTTAGAATCCCAGTAACTTTTCCATGGGACTACAAATAGAAACTTCTCAGACCGTATTGAGGACAGGAGAGGAATCTCTAGAGTCCCTAACTTTGAAAACAGGAAACTCCCTCTTAGACCCACTCACATTTTCAGGTGCTGCTGAGACCTCACTGGAGTCAGAGAGGATGCAGCCACACTAGGGGAGGTGATAAGGTCGTCTCGTGATGTCTCATGGCTCTGGCTGCATGGGTGGGGAGGTGAACAAGAAGGACAGGATTTTCCAGTGTTTACTCTGAATTATACCAAGGACCTGGAAATGAACTGCACCCAAGAGGTACTTCCCATGTTTGTGCAGTAAATGATTTCAACCAGTTCCAACTAGAAAACTCAGTTGATTCTGACCCCTGAGTTGACCAACAGTGATTTTGCTCTGGCTACATCCAGGATAGAGACCCCCTACTCCCTGGTGAAATCTGGAAACTCTTCTCACTTGGGGAGACTGCCTTGCCCAAGGCTTCAGGTAAGTGAATTCAGAGGCTGAGAGCTCCTTCATGGGAAGAAAAGGTGCCCCTGGAGAGGTCCCCAGCCCAGGACAACCCAGTGTGCAGTGCCAGGCCCAGGGCAGGCACTGCCAGGACTCCTCTTAGCCCTACCAACAGCTCATGTCATGGGAGAGTCTTCAGAGTGCCCCAGGTTTCTCAGAACAGATGGGGGCTCAGAAAGATGACAGATGTCCCCATGACCAAGGGAACTACCTCTGGCCTCGGAATTAGGGCACAAACCTTGTGAACATGAGGTGTAGGCCTACTGTGTGTTGCCAAACCATCTGTAGCTTTACATAAAGCCAAGCAAAGAAGGGGGGTTCGCCACTCAGAGGGTAGGCATGAATGAGGCGGTCTGCCATCTTCCTCAAGTGCCCTGAGTCTGGCCATAGCGTCCCCACACTGAGAGGCTCATCCAGGAGGAGGCATAGTTCACTTTTACCCTGGGGTGGGACTCAGGAACCAGAGACCAAACATAAACATGGTAGCAAACCTCAAAATACTCCTTGCCATTTGGTGAAGTGAAAACAATACCAAAGAATTTTCTACACACACACACACACACACACACACCCCCGACTCACATCCGGGGAGGTACCTGGGGTATGAGCAGTGAGAGGCCCTACCTTGTACTGTGTCTTCTTCTGCTTTGGGGAAGTGACTGGAGGCTCTGGGGTGAGAGGTGGCCCATATATGGACACATATATGTGTTCACTGTGTGGATCAGGTGACCCACCTGAGGTCTGAGCCTTGGCAAGTTGGGATGTTGTGGTATTTTAAGAGACCAGAGAGGCCAACGGGTGAAACAGGAGGATCGACTTAGCTGCACATCGGCTTAGTGGACTGGTGTCTAAAGCCTGAGACCTGAGCAAAGGAAGGGCCTCAGCTTTATACAAGTTGCTGGAGGGGTTGGTCTACCTAGTGACAAGGAATAGTGATGCCCGAGCAGGACAATGGCAGTTAAGCTGGGACAGTTTGGAAACTTAGAGCCATATAGAGGGGAAAGTCCAAAGGGAAGTGTTTAGGTGGAGAAAACTCGACTTTTTCTTTTTAAATCCTGCTTCAGGTAAACATCCTGCTCTCTCCTATGCCAATTGACAAGTGAACTGACTGTGGTTGGGTCTGAAATGTGGGGGGGTCTTGTTACCAGGCTCCAAGTTCCATTACCCAGGAAGTGCGGTCACTTCTGCAGCCCCTTTATCTGAATCTCTTCCCTGAGATCTCCACAGGTCCCCTGTGCTGCTGACTTCCTCCCTGCAGAATGCACAAAGGACTCGGTGACCAGACACACCACCCATCCTTGGCAGACTGCTGCCAGTGACCCGGCTTTGCATAGCACAGACATGGGGCGCCACTCTCTGCTCCAGCTAGCAAACTGTATAGAAAGTGATGTTTTTATAAAAATAAAAGTACAAAGCATCTAGTAGTTTGATGACAGAAATTATTCACACCATCTAGCGGAAGAAAAATTAACTCTATTAGAGGACATGTAGGTGAACCAAGTGAAAAGATATATCATGATCATGGTTGGAGTAACTTGACAATAAAAGGAGGCTAGTTTTTTCCAAATTAATAAATTCAATAGAAAATCATTTTAAATGTGAAAATATTTATCTGGGTGCTTGATGGGTACCTACAGTCCCAGCTGCTTGGACAGATGAGTTGGCAGAATCCCTTAAGCCCTGGAGCAGAAGATGACCCTGGACAACATAGTGAGACACAGTATTTTAAAAACCAAACAAGGGGCCAGGGATTTAGCTCAGCGGCATAAGTGCCTCCCTGGCAAGCACAAGGTCATGAATTCAATCCCCAGTACCGCAAAAAAAAAAAAAAAAGTAAAAATAAAAAAAACAAACAAAACTGCACTTCTGCTCTCCCCGGGGTCTCCACAGTGTGCAGGGACTTCCTTCTGCAGACTCTTCACAGGCTGCGTACGTCCTAGGGAAAGCTGCACCTAGCAAGAAAGACCATGGACAAAGGAGCTGAAGGTGTGGGATTGAAACCTGAAAGAGAAAAATCAGAAATTCCAGGCTTGGCTTGGCTTGGCTTGGCTTGGCTTGGCTTGGCTTTGCATTAGGGTTAAGGTTGGGTTTTTTTTGTTTTGTTTTGGTTTTTGGTTTTTGGCTTTTTTTTTTTGTACCAGGGATCAAACTCACGACCTCACAATTGCCAGGCAGGCACTGTGCTGCAGAGCTGTATCCCTGGCAAATTCCAGGCTTTTTCTTCTTAGTTGTTTTTTTTTTTTTTTTCCCCTAGGCATCAATATTAACAACACTGAATGTTGTGAATATTAACAACATTCAGTGTTGTTAATATTCAGTTCAGGGTAACACATTCAGTGAGTTAATAAAATACTGTCCAGCCAGATGTTAAATTTTAACCTGTATATCTACTCTTAATTTCACTTAACTTAAAAAAAAAAAAACTTTATACATAATTACACAGTACTTAGTTTGAATTTGACATGGGTAAGTATCTTGACAGAAGGTAAACATCATTTTGATATAGGGGAAATAATATAACTCCTGACCTGCTAGATGTGAGATATACCAAGTTTATGTTTTCCAATATCAAAGAATGAGTTCTAAAAAATAACATGGGTCAAGACTTTGACCAACCAATAGGATTACAAGTATAGCCACATAGGTAATATTGATCCAATGGGGCAGCAGGTCACATACCGAGGGTACACAGAACAAAGACCTTCAGGAAGGGCTGGATCATGGGGTCCTGGTCACCCACTGGGGTGACTGGTGTCTGTCTAGGCTCTATCGTACCAGGTGCTACCAATTATCCCCTGGGGAGAAGTGCAGGCATGGTCTCCAACACATGCGCCTCCAGCCACAGCTGTTATGTGTTTTCGTCTTCTGCGCTGAGTTTCTTGAGGGCCTAGGCCTGCCTGCCTACTCTATTTCTACCTAAATTAGCTGTCTATGTAGATTGAGACTAAAACTTACCTAAGATTATTGCATGCATCTGGGAAAATCTCATCTACATAAAAGAAACATACCTGAACAAAACAAAAACCTTGCTATAATGTAAATAATTAGTGATTATAGATGGTGATGGAATTATAGATTATATTTCCTGTCTTTAACATTTCTATAGACTGGAATTTTGTTTTTAAAAAATTCACACATATACAATTCCTTTTTTTCTGAGGTTGTATGATTTTTTTAAAAATTTTATTAGTATATGAAGTACATAGTGATGACAATTATCACGGGGAGTTGATACATGTATATAACACATCTTAATTCATTTTTAAATTCCCTTCCCCACCCCTCTCCCCTCAATCTCTTGGTCTTCCATTTTTCAAAAATTCTATCTTCCTATTTTCTATTACCTATCCTTTATTTTCTCTTTCATTTGTTTATATTCTGAGTTTCTTATATAAGAAAAACCATGCAATATTTAAATTTGTGTGTCATTTATTTCACCTAACATTACGGTTTCAAGCTATATCCATTATCCAACAAATGAGTCAAAGTTACCCTCCTTTATGGCATAGTAAAAACCATTGTCCTGCTTACTTATACCCGTGCTGAGACAAAATACCTGACACCCAAAGGTAAAGTAGGAAGGGTTTCTTTTGGCTCACAGTTTGTAGAGGTTTCGGTTCATAGCTGGCTGGTTCCAAGGCAGGTGGTGTGGCAGAGGGGCATCGCAGTTCATGCAGGCAGAAAGCAGGAGGTCAGCAAAGCAGCAGCCTCCTGCCCCCCTCTCCCTTTCATGCTCTCCAGGATACTTGCCTGTTCAGTACAGCCAGCCACACCCAGGGCAGACCTTCCCATTTCACCCAGAACTATGCCAAACCGCTCAGTGGGCAACCTCCGTTCCACCATCACACACTTATTCCCAGCATCGCACACCCTAGATCAGCCACCTCTGAAAGGCCCCACCTATAACCACATGAGGGGGATATCTAGACACAAAGCATAACAACTACATATACTATTTATTGAGTCAACAAGGTTTTTTAAGTCAGATAAAAAAAATTAAAGAACCACCAGTGACAATAACTGGGTCATTCAGAGAGCACCACCTCTTTGGGAGTGCAAAGCCAACCAAGCAAAGTACTGACATGTGAAGGATTCCAGTCCACGCCTCAGTGCTGGGAGCCACTGAAGCTGGAAATTGACCATACATGCAGGGCTGCAGCATGGCTGCAGCATGACCATCCCAAAAACAAAGAGCACCCCGGCCAAGCCACTGGAAGAAGTTGTTTCAGCCCAGAAAAACACCAGGCCCCAGACATTCCAACAAAGGGTTACTAAGTAGCAGGGTTGAAACTGACATCAGCCTCCTGAGTATATAAGTAAATGTGCTATGTTGGTTAAGCAGTTCCTTTCCTCCTATCAGGAGGGTAAGGGCTCCACCTGACCTCAGCTTTGTCTCTTCTTTATTTTCTCATCCTCTCACGGTCCTTCACCCCAAGAATCTCAAGAGCTGCATAGATCACAGCACCTCAGCAGCACTCACTCAACTGCTTTCCTTGCCAGGAGTTTACGAACAGCTCTGTTTGCAAAGTGTTGAGTGTTTATCTGAGGTTTTTCAGGGTGGAGTGGGACTAGAATGCACTCCTTCCTTGCTCCCCTCCTGTCTTACAAGGCTGGCATCCTCAGGGCCCAGGTCAGCCAGTCCCCTCTGATGTGAAATGTCAGACTCGCTCTAAAATGAAAGAGAGAAAAAGGATCATTGACACCATCAGCTAGCAATGCCCATTGAATACCTACTATGTGACAAATACTTGTCTCACGATGATGTAAAGGGAAGGATAAGACAGATAAGATCCCTGTACACTTGATGCTGTAGCTCATGAAGTTTTCTCCACGTATCAAAAAGCTCAGAAGACTAATGTCTGGAGAAGAGTCCCAGAACCAAAAGGCTGTGGCATGGGATGGGAGATAAAGGCCTTCAACTCTAGCTCTCCAAGAGCATAGAGAGCTTTCGTGCATGGAGGAAAACCAAGCCTGGGGCCCATGTGCTAATGCCCCGACCCAGTTTCTGAACCCTCCTCCATGTCATCGGGAGGAGTGTAGTGCCTTAACCCAAGAGTTTCTGAGATACTTAAAATGAACCATGTGAGGTGCTACATGTAGGGACTTGAGCCCAGGAAGCCTAAGCCAGTCTTTTGTTTTGCTTTTGTTTTGTGGTACAGGGGATGTCACCCAGGGGTGCTCTTCCATTGAGCTACCTTCCTAGCTCTTTATTATTTTTTGAGTTGGGGTCTCACTAACTTGCCCAAAGCAACCTTGAAGTTGTGATCCTCTTGCCTCGGCCTCTCAGCAAGCTGGCATTACAGGTGTGGCCCCCAGCTCAGATTTCAGCTCTTACTGCTGTCATTTGGCAGTCATGTGACAGTTGATTGCTAATACAGACACAACCCCAGCCCCTGGACTCCATTGAGATGACTGCTGTGTTGCATTTATCCTACTGAGATATGTGTCCACACACACACACACACACATACACACCTACCCCTATTCTTTTTTGAGACAAAAATCTAACAAAGCAGTGCAGTTTGAAATCAATTCTCTGTGTAATTCAGGATGGTCTCAGCCTCTGACTGCTGGGATTATAGATGTGTGAAACATATTTTGTTAAAGTTTTGACTTATTTGCCAACATTTTAATTATCCAGAAATAATTTCACGAATATCACGATCTTCACTTCAGAAGCATGGGAAGCCTCGGTCCCAGGGTCCTCATCTGTAAGCGTAGGTCCCAGGGTCCTCATCTGTAAGCGTAGGTCCCAGGGTCCTCATCTGTAAGCGTAGGT